>NIPQ01091686.1:0-43902 GCA_002806875.1 Lepidotrigona ventralis hoosana
GATTAGGTGGGTTAAAAAATGTCTTTGCTTTTTGTGCATTATGGGGTATATTTTAACCCACCTCGAAAAGTTGAAGTTACTCATACAGTCGTACAGCTCATATTTTAATACTTTTTCCATTTTTTTTATATTAAAAAAATTTTATATTAAAAAAAATTCTGTGCAACTTGGGTTTTTATTTTCTTAAACCATCAAAAATTATGATATATACATCGAGAACTCTAGGATTTTTTTCCATTTCTGAAAATTTTTTTTATATTAAAAAAATTTTATATTAAAAAAAATTCTGTGCAACTTGGGTTTTTATTTTCTTAAACCATCAAAAATTATGATATATACATCGAGAACTCTAGGATTTTTTTCCATTTCTGAAACAATCGATATCGTCATGTATCCTGAACACTTACTAACCGCAAATTCTGATTCAAATCTTTCCTATTTGCGTCTGGACTTGTCGCGTCTCTTCTATACCTTTGTTAATCAAATGGTACGTAATTGTTTAATTCATAGGCATCTCCATTTCTATAGCTTCGTGATAGTTAATTGAATATCTATATACTATTCATGTAACAATTGTCAAGTGACAATATAATTATTTGTTTTGTTGCAAATAATGAAATCACTCGATATTTGTTAACGATTTTGATTTATCAATAATTCGAATCCATCCCTAAAATAGATCTATACTCAAGAGCCGTGAAAATTCAATAAATAGCAGATAGTAATAAGTATTGGAGATATATAGCAGATGACACATAATAACTGGACACTCTAAGAAACGACGCGGAATTTAGCACGCGTTTAAGATAGCTTCATAAATATACATCTAAATACATATTTTTCGAAATTGCCACCGAATTGTTTACGGATACCTCCTAGCTTCCCATAATTAAATCCATCATATGATTCTGAACTTCTTCAAGTTCGTCTATTAATGAACATTGTCGTTGAATCGCTCTTGAAGAAATTCGATTGCGATGTTTTTCCAGGTGTATACGACTCAAAAAAGTTTCAAAGCTTCCTCAAGACTGCACTGATACGATCGTGTTCCTCTATCAGTTCGTAAAGATTATCTTCCACCGAAACTGTCATTTTTGAACGCAAATCAAAGAATGAATAAATCTCGATTCATCGGATAATGATAGAAAATTGTTGAAGTTAATGGCCAATGGAAAATCATCTTGGTTCCAGCCTACGAACTTTCACAGTTCTTCTTTGTTGAAACAGCTGCCTCAGAATCGCCAGTTCAGAATCTTCGGTCTTGAACTGTCCTTGACAGCTTCTTCTTTTCTGAAGTATCAGTTTCATCTGTGAAGAGCACTTGTTACCACACTTTTTCCTGTTGGCATTAATTACTGATTGGATACAATCCTTTATATCCGACACGATACGAATGTTCAGCTACAGCATTCTATATCCGATCGAATATTTGCGCGCGATACGCTGATTTATTAGGATACACAAAATCGAATGAAGACCGTGGTTTGATATATTTGTTATACACGCATTAACTATTAAAGGGCTGTCTCTTCGACTTGTGTTATTCTCCGACTAAAGAGAATGCTCAGCAGGCGATCTGTATTGAAAAACGATTTCTTCTCGGTAAGCGAGTTGTCTCTTACAGATGTCAGACGAGATCTCTATTATTCTGAGTCGATAGAAAATTGAGAAAAACTGCCTCGCTTTTCTTTCCATCGGCTTCGGAGATTTTCGAAACAAATCGTTCGGCGGCAAATCGTTGGCACTTTTTGTCAACTCTGCTCTATTGAAACGCGCATGGCCATAACCTTCGAGTAACCTAACCTAAACCTAACCTAAACCTAACCCGACCTTCTAATTCTAATCGGCAAGGTCTCAGCCCTCTTAGGTTAAGATAAGTAGAGTAAATTCCCTACTGTGCCATAAAACAGGGCAACATTCGAAGTTCCAAAACGGTAAATAATAAAATACAATTAAATTAAAAATTTCAAAAGTGCCTGGATACATAATTTAAAATCTTAAATTGTTATGGTTTCCAATGACACCAATTAATTAACATTCAAAACATTTATAAACAAAATAAAATTAAATATAGAATTTTATATAATGCATAAGAATAATTATTATTTTACTAATACTTTTGATCAATTTCACAATTTACACTTTCAATGTGTAATTCAAATTTGATACTGAACTGATTAATTCTTTGAGTTAACACGAATCGAGTTAAATATGAATTTGAATTTTCAATATTAATTCTTCAAATTGAAGATTAATAAATATAAATGATATATAAGCTTTCAATACTTTACATCTGATATAATGTAACATGTTATAATAATTAATGTTTACTGAAGCTTGAGGAGAAAATCATAGACAAGAGGTTAAATTGTAATTTGATGGATTTGACGATTTGATGATTTTTTGATCAGTTGCAATTTACATCGCAATAATGCTCATACGTCATTGTTTTTTCACGAATTTTTTACTGAAAATAACACTATAAACATCATACACTAATACAATCATCGCACCAGATGCAATTTGTGATTATTTTCTGTTTCCAAGAATAGAAAAGATCAGAAATTGATTTGAAGACATAAACAAAAATCACAGAAAATGTATTCAGGATATGTTTTCAAGACTAGAAATGTCTTATAGTTATGCAGACTACTTTGAAGAAAACAATATAAATATTGATGAATAAATAATTTTTTTAAATAAACAAAAACTGAACTTGTTGACCAAAAACTTTGAATCTGAAATAAATTATTATATTTATGCATCATTCAATGAACTGCTTTAGAACGAATAATTTATTCAGGCATTTTGTTATATGCTATATTCAGTAGCGTGTGATATTTTTTTAAATTTTCACTTTCTGCATTTAGTGTTGACAATTCATCGAAGAATTTAAATCATTGGCTCGTAAGACTTTTTTGAAAGATATTTTTTAATTATTTTTTGATTATCATTGTGAGAATCTACAAATTGAAGTAATTTCAGACAACATTTCTTCACATTTTTATTAATATCACATCTTTATCACTAATATTGCTAAAGTTATTGTTATTACTTCTTGAAAATATTCTCTGAATTTTCATATTTTAAAATACAACTTTCACAATCGCGCGTTTTACGAACCCAAATTTCTTGCTTCGCAAGCAACAACTTCTACTTAATATATATAGCACAAATCTTACGTGAATGAAATTGTAGGTATCGTAACCATTACGTTCGCTTTGCATTGTGAGGTTTATGCATTTTATTGCCGCATAAAAGACGCTTACTGCAATAACTTTCACAATCGAGCAACACCGAAAGAAACCAACGAAAGACACAAAAACTCACTCTTTAACCATAACTATAACTCCAGCGTATTTCTTTTTGTTAAAACGAACACTGTATAAATTCTATACATATTATATTTACATACAAATAAATAAATACGATCGTTGGGATGAGCAAACTTTTTCATAGTGGCTGCAATAACTCTTTCAAAAAAATAAATGAAATAAATCGTTAGATCCTTTCTAAGAGTAGAATTTTATTAAAATGTCTACAACACGCGTGTTTCAATATGAGGCATTTGCATTAAAAACTAGACTAAAAATAAAATTTTTTAAAATGAATAATACTTCTTTGAATAATATTTCTTTTCTGCATTTCTGAAAATATCTATATTAATATTATATAAATTCTATATTAATATCTATATTAATATTCTAAATATTATAAAAATTATAGCTTTAATATTCTAAATATTATAAAATTATAGCTATAATATTCTAAATATTATAAAATCATAATATTCTAAATATCTATATTAATATTATATAAATATCTATATTAAATTTATAAATAAACTATAATGTAAGTATAATAAATTGAATGGTAAATGAGAGATTTGAAACCTAATGATTTTTGTGCTTGAAGAAAATATCAAGAAAACTAGAAATTTTGAAGAAAATATCAAAGTAGTAATTTTTTTTTACTTTGTTTCATCTTTTTAATAAGATATAAATTAATATTCTTTCTCGAAACATCGAACATTCGAATATTTTTTTGCGCTTTAAAACATTTCTTATCTTATACTTATATTTGTAATTTTATTACGAAAGAAGAGTATTAAAAATATATAAATTTTAATATTCAATCGAACTAAAAAATTCCTTCAGAACATGATTCTACACATATTATAATAAAAATTATAGGAATGTTATAGATATTTTTTCCCAGTAATGATAAGAAATTATGAGAAGTAAATTCTCAAACAAGACTTTTGATGTGCTGTTTCTTCTATCTTCTACTCGATTTAGCATTAATCACTGTGACAAGAATCAGTGTTATCTGAGAAATCGATATTATCAAAACAATCAATGTCATTATAATATTTAAAATAATAATTAAATATTTAAATTTATATTCTAAATAATAAATATATCTATATTTCGAAATTTGCAAATTTATATTCTAGTATCTAAAAATGATCTAAAAATTATATTGTAAAGTATGTATATATTATCATAAAATATGATAAAATGTTAAAGTATATCAAAGTATGTATTATTCAATTAATTAAAATATTTTTGGCTAATTCTTTACTGCGCGACGTGTACGTCAAGGATCTTTTTACTGACGCGAATACATTTGAAAATCGCATGTGGAAAAATAGAAACAAGTTTCATCATTGTGTTAGTTATAAAATGTCCAATGTGCATGTGACTGATGCTAGAACGATAGGTTTATATGTACATACATATTTGAAACGATTTAAAATGTTTGATAGCTTACTTACTTGAAGATCTTACTTTAAATCAAATAAATTGAAAGAACTGAAGAAGAAAGAGTAAGATTTCGAAATGAGAACAATGACATAATAAGTAACAATATCGAAAGGATTTGGTTTATTAGAAGTTCGTTAAGGCGACGAGATTGATTCTTGAGCCGGTTGATCGCTAATGAGACGGCGTTTAGAGGCAGCCGGTTAATAGAAACCAATCTACTACACTCTAATTCGATCTACACTGGTGCACGGCCTGTCTTGTCTGCTACTGCGCCCACGTTCGCTGCAACCGGATGTGTAAAGCGCAACGAGCAGTCGCGGAACGTGACTTGTTCGCGACATGTCAGAACGTGGTGAGCGTCGATTTAAACTACCTTTTCCTTTACATTCTCGACGTCGCGACGCGTCGTCGTCGCACTTACAAGTCGATCGAGGAAACCAGCGTAATTACAGATTCGTCTTCTAATCATGATTCTCTACACGTTCGCAGATGCAGCTTCATGCAAAAATAGTTGATCCGTATCGAATGTGCGATAAATGAAATCCGACTGGATTCTCTGGAAGAATTCTCTTGTATTTTATTATTCTTATAATAAAATAACAATTTGTCATCTCGTGTAATGTATTTCTTTCTTTTGTATTCAATTTAATTCAACTTAATTACTTTAGTAAATATGCAAAAATAGGATAATCCTCGTCCATTTCAATAGGATTGAAATACATTGTTGGCATCAATATATCAGCATCATTATATTGAATTTTGAGTGAAATTTTTTTTTAAAATTAATATTGATCTCGAGAGAAATTTAAAAAGCAGAAAAACCGTTTCTACATATGTATCGCGATTAATATTTGATTTGATACATTCTACATTAGAATAAGATTTCTAAAATAAAATATTGCTATAAATACGTAAATAAATAAAGATTAGTAAAAATCCCTACGTAAGTTGTATCTGTCTACGATTAATATGTAATGTAGACCAATATTCATGTTTTTAGAAAAAATGATGTAATGTCATTCTTTTTTCTTTTTTTTTCTTTGACTATTGAAAGACAAATTCCAGGCCGACAATCAGTACTTTTCATCAATTTCATCAATACCTCCACGGACGCATATTTATAAGTTGAATTTATAAACAAAACATGTAATAATCAGCAGCTTTATATATATTTTGGAAACTAAAACCGAACAACGACAACATGAATAACGAAAAGTTGTTCGGCATCATGTCCCTGATAACATATTTCAATCTCATTGAAATCGGTGTACCGTTCTCTGCATAATTTTTATTAATTTCTTTAACTTTAACTTTATTTATTTATACTCATCAATAGTTACGAAATGCAGCCAAAAGTATAATAAAAATTAGCAGATGTGCGAAATTGCTAAAATGAATTAAATATGAAAACTCGGGAGGAAGAAATTAATACTAAAATTACCCTAATTACAACAAATAAATTGAAGCTATTTTCGAAAAATTAAAGAGAAACAGAGAAAAAAATCCAAGCGTTGGCGTCAATCGAATGAGTTTATTTCTCAATAAATTTTGTTAATCGGAAAAATAATTCAGATTTGTACGACGAGAACCTAAACAATGAAATAAAATATCTAACAAATGAAAAAGAGATATATTAAAGTTTATTCCAGATTGCGGAGAGTTAATGATTTTATAAAGAACAAATTTAGTTGTGTTTGAAACATATAACTAAATGGTTACGAATAAGTACTACTACAAGATACAGGGTTGCTGAATTTGTAAACAATTTCCAAATTTATTGGATCTTTTCTAGAGAAAGAATATGGCAAAAAATATAAGAATTAACGATGTCTATTATAGAATTTTCAACGTGTGCATATTTATTAATAATACTAATTTTTAATAAAAACCAATAAAAAATTTTGTATGTATGTTATAGTTGGAATTTTATTTGAAATAAAGATAAAAGATAACAACTTGTTTTTATTTTACACACGCTTTATTGTTTTATTTTAACACAAGCGAAAGCAATTTTATCTTTCGTTCAAATTAAACAATTTGCAAATAATTTCTTGTTTGAATTAAATTATTGAAGTAAAATAACAAATAATCGCAGTAAAAAATGAGTAAGATTGCATAATAAAATCAAGAAGTATTTGAGAAATTATTTTAGAATAAAAATATGATTTAAAAAATCATTTATATTTTACAGAATATTTATATTTACAGAAATATTAAAGAGTATTTGAAATACTATAAAATGAAGTAAGAAATTACTTTATTTCATAGCCAGATAAAGAAATATTATTTGCTTGTTCAGATAAGTTAACACAAGATTATTTCACAATAACATTGAGTCCAACAAAATAATCATTACTTTGCGTTTATATTTTAACGATTCCGTTTTGTACCTATGTATAAATGCTTATATTATTGTAATACTCAAAAAGAAATAAAATGAAAATTTGTAAATCATGAGAAATGATAAGAGAATGTTGATACATTTTTACTTGTGTAGTATTGTATTCTTTTCGATCGCAAGTAGTTGTATTACCTTATATATGAAATTATTATAAAATTTATTTTTCACTTATATAACTTAAATAACCTTAACTTAATTCCAAACATAAAACATAAATAATCATTTTTCAAATACTTATTCAAACAATGTCAAAGCCTGATATGTTATATATCTATATAAATAATTATTTTTCACTTAAACTTTCTTCTATCTTCTTCCACTTTTGTGTCACTTGTTATTAATCTCTCGCACTGAAATACTTCCAATAAGCTAATTACTTCCAACTGTACGTTACGACGTATTTACGTCTCGTTGAATACAATATACGCAATTACAAAATAAACCGCTATTTCTCGGAAATTTACGCTTCATTTAAAATTTGTGAAACATTCTCACGTTAAATTTAGAACACTTTCGTCTTTAACATTGAAATATCTGTTCTTCGTTAGTGTACGTTTATAACGTAAAAAATACATAGGAAGAACGAGCATATTTATGGTTGTTTATCAATTGAGGCGTTGCGCGATAAGATCCGCAACTATATTTCATCCGTATGATATTTTGTATAATTAACGTTGGGCTTACGAAATAATCACATTGTAAACATTTCCATCATTCGATATTTTTCACGGAATTGTATTCAGTTAATGATGTAACTGAATACGTATGCTTTACAACTTGTATCTCGAAATGTCATATAAGTGCTGAATGATTCATTGTTTTAGGCTCGATTCACACCATCGATCTACTCGCAGTTCTAATGTTCGTTCTCGGTTCAATCAAATATTATTCCATTATTTAAATTGTACGCATTTACGTTATAAGTAACACTCCAACTTTCAGTTCGATCATATACTCTGACAATAATCTTTAAAATTAATATTTTATTGAAACGAGTTATTGAAGTTATCCGCAATTGTAACGTCAATCAATTGTGACTTTGGAGTAACTTTCGAGTGTCAACTAGGCCAAGTGAATATGAATAAAGTGGCTAAATTTTGAAAAAGGTATACAGTTATTTACAAAATTGTTCATATATTCAATGAAAAGAAGTCGATACTTCAAATTGTAATTTCGCGAAAAAAATCGTACAGCAATCCAGTTTATCTCGTTTTAAAATTTGAAACTTTTATTTTTGGTAACTCTGAGTTCGTGTTTTCAAAGATGTTTTTACATTGTGCAGCAGATGGAAAGGTAAGAATATTTTTGTTCTTGAAAGTAGTGAAAATTCAAACATTTTTAGAATCATTCAAAATTTTTTTTTTAATTAAATTCATCATAAAAATTAAAATTTTCTCACTACAACGACCTCTTAAAACTTGTAAGATGTTTTTTCATTGAATTTTGAACATTTTATTGAATTTTGAACAATACAGATAAATATTTAAAATGTTTGTCGTTTATAATATTATTATTATATAATATTATTATAATATTATTATAGTATATTCAAAATTGTATAAAATGGTGAGAAGAAATCATGCAATAAGTTTTGTTAAGGTTTGTTATAAAGGGAAAACTTTAATCTTTAAGATTATGATGAATGTAATTCTGAAAACAATTTTTCAATGATTCTAGAGGCATTTGAATTTTTAATATTTTTAAAAATAAAAGTCTTTCTCACCCACTAAATGATGTAGAAACCTCTTTGAAAACAACTCAGGACTCTTAAAAGTAAGGCGTGAATTGTTGTACAATTTTTTTTCAAGAAATTATAACAATTTAAAATATCGACATTTTTTCATTGATATTAACAATTTTGTGATTGTATATATCGCCATGCATTATTAGTAAATTTGTAATGTTTCAATTTTAATGTGGATACACATATATATGTAAATTAGATAATATTTTTTATTTTTAAATAAAATACTCATCGAGTTGATGAAAGAATTATAGAAGAAATATTACAAAGTTCAGTTTGTAATCTTCAATTGGTAAAATTCAATTTTTTAACTTTTACATTTATATTACAAATATATATTTTTTTTTTTTCTATAAGATAATGATGATGTTTTAAAGAAGAAAAAGTGAAATATATATTATTCATTTCAGATAATTCCGTGAAATGCAAAGTTCAAAGTGAAATTAAACACGTTCAGTATCCACTATAAAACATCAGAACACATCAATAAGTTTACTGGAACAAGTTTTTTTTTCTATCTTCTAAATGATTAGAGATAGAAAAATGTTACAAATCAAAATTAATATTATTATCAAAATTAAATATTAAATATTATAAAGTGCTATAGTGAAGCACCATCTCGAAATAATTTTATGCACTTTTATGCACTGATACATTTGAAAAATTGCGCTCTGTTTTACCTACAGTTTTGATAAAGGAATTTCTTAATTTCTAAAGTAAAGTATTGATATACTTTCTATAACTCATTACAATTACTATTTCTAAATATGAATCAACTACTAATCTAATTTCGTTCGAACATTTGTTATAATATAAGTATTCCTTGGCGTTTACAGATACACTCAAATGATTTAATAAATTGTCATAACTCCTGAATTAATAAATTTAAGACAAAAATGTATTAATGTATATTTCTTCTAGTGAAAAAAAGTCCAATTCTGTAAATTGAAACTTTACTTTTAGCTATATATATATGGTGGTAAAAGCGACCAAATAATGTTTTGTTTTTAAGAAAATCAAATTTGAAAATTTATGAAATATCGACACATTCATGAAGTAAGTATCTAAAAGCCAAGTTTTAACTAAATTAAAAATTTTTATTTTTTTTTATGAGTCTTTCTACTCTTTTCGTCTGTTTCTGCATATAAAATAATTTATTGTCGATTATTTTCTTTTGTCTACTCTAGAATTAGTCAAGTTTAAATATAATTGATACTTGATAATTTCAAACATGATCTCGAAAACGAAATGAGAAAATGTTATTCTTTCTTTTCATACAATTCACTTATCTCACGCTTGTACCACGATTTCAGAATGTCTATATACTCTGTTTCTCAAAAGTTTTAGGAATTTTCATATTTGAAGACAGGAAAACTTTAATGGATTTTAATTTCATTTTATGATCATAGAGAAAAATTTTAACGTAATGTATATTTGAAAATATTTTAATTCTTGAACAGTATATACTAAACGATTGTGGCAATTTAAATTCCATTCCTAAAGTAAAGTTTAGATTTCTAAAATTTTAAATTTTTGAAATTGTAAATTTTTAAATTTACAAATTTCCAAACTTTTGGATTTCAAAATTTTTTAATTCCTAAATTCCAAAATTCCCAAGTTTTTGATTTTATGAATTTCTAAATCCCTAAAATTCTAAATTCTTAAATTCTTAAATTTTTCATAAATTCTTAGGTTTCTAAATTTTTAAATTCTAAATACCTAAATTTTCAGATATCTTTCTATTCCTAAATTCCTAAATTGTCGAGTGAAATTTGACTGAAATGTAGAAAATTTTGAAATCTCGAAATTTTTAAATTTCTGATGTCTTAAATTTTTCAATTCTTCAATTCCTAAATTCTTACATTTTTAACTTCCTAAATGCCTCAATTCCCAAATTTCTAAATTTCTATATTTTCAAATTTCCAAAGGACCAGTTCTTTGCTTAATCTCTGCTTAATTTTGAAATCAATGATTGAACTTTGAGGCTTTAGTCATATTTTTTTATATTTATATTTATATTTTATATTCCTTAGTTACTTTCTTTTGTCATCTTTTACATTGGTTACATTAGTTACCGTTAATTATATTTCTGGTAAAAAATTATCGACATGAAAATGTTTTTAACTGGCTATAAAAAATCAGGCTATTACGTAGTATATGAATTAAAAATTCTACCGCAGTTTAAGTTTAGAATAATGAAAAGAGACGTCTTCTTTATCGTTTTTTCTTTCAAATCATTTGCAATGTTTCTTGAATATTTATAAGGTACGGATTATCGAAGAGCGTGGAAGGAAAAATTACACGATCGTACGATAAGGCCACGAATTAGATTATTCCGTGCATAATCGTCACCAGAAGGAACAAGACCGGAACGGTCAGGGACGGTGAACAAGGACTTGATATGATCGAGGATAATTCACTGCTGCTTCGAATCATTGACATAATAATTCGTTAAAAATGTATCAAAGTGCGTACAACTAGAAGAAAATCATAATTGAGATATTTATTAGCCTTTATTAAATACTTATCTCGAGATCATGTCAATCTTAAAAGGTTACTTATAGGCGTGGATATTTACGCAGCAAAAACATTCGACTGTTTTCTACATTTCGTATTCGAGTTCTAACGTGTTAATATTTCATTCCATATCATATAATATTCCATATCATTTTTAAGTCGTTAGTCTATCTCTAAAGTAGAATGACAAATATTTGTTAAAAATAGATTTCATATTATTTTCTTTTTCACCCGATACATAATTTTACATAAATTATATCGGATACGTGTGCTATCAATTTTAGCGTGAAGCTATTGGTTCGTGCTTATCAAGGATCATGAAAATTTAGAAAAATTTTACTTTTTTAAATATGTAGAAATAACATATTTTAAAAAATAACATAAAAATGATTATCTAAGGTAAAACTGAGTGGTAAGCAAGTTACAAGTATCCTTTGCTTAAAAAATTGTCAAGGATAATAGAAACACGAGTGATGATCTTTTTAAAACAGTAATCGCATTGCAACGACATGGACAATAATTTTTTTACAATTTATTCGCGATACATGTGTAAATGTCAGAATGAGAAATAATTACTTGAGATTTTTATTACTCAATTTTATCATTCAGTGTTATTTGATTTATAACTTTGTAATTTTTACTAAGAAGCAAGCAATAATTTATCATAATATTATAAATACTTCGATTTCTTGAAATTTTATAAAATTATTTTTATAAGAATTTAAATAGAAGACGTAACAGTGAAAAATATCACGTGAATCCTTAGAATTTTCTTTCATAACTCCGTTAAAAAGACTTTGGTAATGTAAACTGATTGAAAAAAAGTGCAAATAAAATGACTACCATGATAGTCGTTCATAGCTGGCGTTACTATTCCTCAACAAAAAAAATTTCAAGTACTATAAAATAAAGAATGTGTTTTCTGATATAAAAGATACTTTCCACAAATAAAATTAGATTATGACTTTTTATACGTTACATACTACCATTACATATATTTCTAATACTGTTGAAAAAGTTTCCAAAAAATTTGTTGAGAAATGATCGTTGCTACAAATCCGACAAATGAAGAAAAATTGATGGAAATAAGAATACGTATAAATTTTCGTCTGAAATTTTCCAATCGATTCGAGAAATATTTTAAAGTCGCTTTATCTCTGTATGCTCGTGCTCTTAATTCATTCATGTTAAGATATTTTCTATACAGCTCACTTCTTCAAATATGCCCCCTACCTATACTAAGGCTTATCACGTTTCGCAACGTTCTGTCACGGTAAAATTGCCACAACGTCGTCGTCATCGTAGCGAACGAAAACGAAAGGGGAAGGAAGGGGGGCAACGACAGAGAAGGAATGCAGTCCACGACAGAGTTTATTACAAAAGGTGTACGATATCGACGAAACAGAGAGCTGTTGCGTTTGCTCTCGTTCGAGTTCCGTTTCACTGGCAAACTTATCGGTTGGCGCGCGCAAGGCTGGACCCAATCATTCGATGAATAAAGTAGTGACCGGCTTCAATCACCATTCACATACATCGTTAACCTTTAATTGCCGTCCGCGTTTTCCCTTCTAGTTATTTCTTTTTGTTTCCATCAAATGGCTTGTTTCGACCGATTGCCGATTAACAACGTTTCCGCAATACTGACGCATGACGCCGGCTTCCGTTAACTGTTAATCGTTAATGATAGAACGACTAAAGGGAAGAGGAAAATTTGGAAAATACATAGTACCTATTTATAACATTATTTACTGTTACTAAAAATTATTAAAAAATATTAGAATTAGAGTAGGACTTTCCAGCAATTTTTAAGATCACTGAAGCCGAAAATGAGGGTCGTCTTTTACGGAAATAAAACATTCAGAAGATGCAACTTCCCATAGAAGATGAATCTCTCAATCTGAACAAAGCTTTAAGCATCAGCCTAAAGTTACAGTGCACATAATTTAATGTCACAAGCTTTTTTCACAGTTAAACGCATAGAGGACATATAAAGATCAACTTCGTTTCTTGAAAATTAAATCATGTAATTTTTAATTATATGATATTATAATTTTAATTATTTTAAATTAGGTTTATTTCAGTATTTCTTATTTATAAAAAAGCATTAACTTCGCAGATTATTTTAACTTTTAATAAACCTTAATTTAATCTATTATATAAAAAAAAAACTTCTCGTGTTTTTGCTTCTCTTTTTTTTTTTGACAGATTTTAAAATTTTAAAAATTAAAATAAAAATTACAATGTCTACTAAACTAATGATTATTTGACATAAATAAATTAACATTTTTTATGAATTAAGACATAAATAAATTAACACCCAGATGAATTTATTAATAAATAAAAATTACATACTACATTGTTCTATTTAAAAAAATGAAATTTTTTCTCTAACAAACTATTAATATTAAATTATGTGCCTCTTGACTGATCTTGTAACTTTAGTCTAATGTATTATTTTCATCAGTAACAGCAATCGAAATATTTAAATGTTCTGTTTTATGTGATTCATTCTGTACAATAAATCTTTACTACTAATTGGTATAATAATATAAACCAAATGATATATTGACAAAAATGCTTGATGAGCGAAAAAAAAAACCAACTCTTTTCAAAGAGAGGTGTGTGCGTGTGTATATAATATACATTAAATAAATCTCAATCAGTTGTCCAACAATTGTCACCATATGAAACTAACGCATTATACAGAGATGAAATTTTTTAATTAGTTTTTTAAATTAGTATTTTTAATAGTTAGCACGTTTGAATTAAGTTACGATTTTGCTGTTGAACTTAATCGAAATAAGTGCTTTCGGCTTTAGTAACCCAAATTTTCCCGGATAGATTGCAAAATTTTTGCAATACAGATACTACATAGAATACTAATAGAAGGAAGGACAAGGTGTGATGCTAAAAAAAAAATTGTTTTGTAATTTCTATAAAATAGCTCCATTCCATGGCTCCATCTTCTAAGCAAACGATAAATGTTATGATATTAGAAGATTACTTGTTAAATTATTAAGAATAATTATCAAAAAATAATTTTAGACACAGTGAGAAAGCGTCTTTGCATCAGGATGGGACGACATCTATTTATTGTTTAAATGTGACCTCGAAATTAATATTTTTATTCTAAATTAATTTCTTATTAGTTAAATTATTATTATTATTAAATATTTTATTCTAAATTAATTTCTTTCTTAATTATTGTTAATTTCTTATTCTAAATTATTTTTATTATAAATAAATAAAAATATTATTTTATGAATAATGCTCATAAGCAGACAAATAAATATTCTAAGAACTGATAATATTCTAAGAGATAATATAATTGAGAATTGTTATTTACTTTATATCTGATTTAATTAATATTAATTGTTAGAAATATGGTCAGTAAGCGCGTGCACGCGCGCGCATAAAAATTTTTACTTACTTGCTAATATTTGCAAATATGTAAAATCGTAAAATCAAAAACACAGTCAGTAAACGTACAGAAATGCAATAAATTGGTTATAGCTATTACATGACGCAGAATTTGATCACAGCAAATAAACAACCTTCTTACCTTACGTTTCGTTTCTCTATTCGAATTTAGTATTTCGTAAGAATCAATACTTAAAATACTTGTATTTAAAAAATATCTTTCGCACGGAAATGTAATAAATTTAAACAGGTTCCGCATGACTCTTCCTCCCGCCATTCTTAGTTATGTAATGACTCGACGTTTTTAGACGTAATCATTAATCACGTGAAATAATATTTAACAATTTCATAAAAATTTCCATATTTAACTTGATCATCTCAAACAAACATAGCGAAAGAAAATAACTTCCGTATTAACAGTTATAATGTATATATCTATTACGTTTTAGTTGAAGCGATGCATTTTTTTTTTTATGATATAAAATCATGAGAACATGTTCTCCGATAAAAGAGAAAAACGTGTTATCGTAAAATCTTTGTTCAAACAATCAAATGGCGTGTATGGTAAGTTAGGTAACTTTTGATCTAAGGATCAAGCAATAATTTGTAATATTATAAATACTTCAATTTCTTTAAATTTCACGAAAACTGTAAAAAACATAACGATGAAAAAATATCAAGTGTTATCCTCTTTCATAGTTCTAATAAAAAAAGAATAAAATTTAATAATATAAATTGCTGGAAAAAATGAAATGTATTACCTTATGATCGAATCTACGATTATTTTAGAATAATTGTCAACTATCTATGAAATTAGTGTATTCAGGTAAAGAAAGAGAGATTTTTACGTTAGATCTCGTATCTCTTCTTTTTATAGACGATTTTCGTTGTGTATCATTTACTAAAAAATCGTGATACCATTATATTTTAAAACGATATTAATAATTTTGATACCGTTCGTCAATTAAACTAAACACTCAAATTCTATTACGCAAAGATCTGGCATTTAATAAGAGGATAGTAAATTATCTTGGCGAATGTTTCGTCTTATAAATCAGGATGCTTTTCAACTACGGACGACAGGATGTCATTATGCTAAAAAACTTTCCTAATGAAGGAAGCGCAAATTTCTTGCATCTCTTATGTCAGCCTATTGAGGTAATACTTTCGGTACCAGTCGTAGTCGCAGGCAATCATATGAAATTCTATTAAACATCGTAATACCATCACGTATTTTTCCTCGCTCAACTTGCATAAAATGAAATCCGACTGGCAGACGGAAATTATTTCTACGTGTAAAGAGTAATTACACATATTAACGTTGACTGTCACGGTGGTTACCGGTGACGCGCACAGTGGTTAATTTTTACGAAACTACATAGACAAAATGAAAATGATAAAAGTATATCCTACAAGATTGTAAATCATTTAAACTCGTCCAATATAAATTTAAAAACATTTGATAGTTGTACTCATTGATAAACTTGATTATTATGCAAAAGTACTGACTGTTATTAATACTGGTTGCTAAATAAATGTTCAAGACAATTTTGTGTAATTATATGTAGGTATATTTATATTTATTAGAAATATCAAAAAATCCATGAAAACATCATTTGATTAATTTGTCCACGTATATTGTTTAAAAGCCAGAAAAAATTATTTTAACGTTGAGTTATTTATATGAGATTGACGAATTCTTCTTAATCTTAATTCTTGCATTATAAGGAAAAAAATGTATTTTAACATTTAAAAAATCAAGGTGATTTGAGATTTTATCGAAAAGAAATTTGTTTGAAATTTTATATTCTATGTTGAGATTTAATACTGACTTTCGTTGAAAACATTTTTTTCTCTTGAAAAGTTCAAAATCCTTGAAAAGTCGCATTTAAATATCGAAAAACTGGAAAAAATAATTTTTGGAAACGTAAATTTCTTTTTCATATTGAAATGATTTAAATTATCATTTTAGTATGAAATATGTAGATTTTCCATTATTACCAATTCAATTTTCATTCAAATTATAAAAATTATATTTAAATACTAAATTAGCTATGAAGTTCCGGACAATTCCAGACTCAAATTTTCTTGGATTATAATCAGAAATCTTTTCCAAATGTAACGAGACTAAAAAGAACATCGGGAGAACTTGCACAGAAATATAATAAAACCGTTAGTGAAGTCATGTAATCGTAAAAAAATCGTAAAAAAAAAAGCACCCCACTGGCGTTTCTGTTTCTATAAATATCATCAAATAATGAAAATAAGATGAATATCATCGATAAAATAGTTTTAACATATCCAGATTAATTAAATAATATTAAAAAATCAAAAATACGTTTGTATCAAAAGTCAGTTGCACTTATGTTGCATATGTTTGAAATATTCTGTCATACGAAGATTTTATGTACGTGTTAATAAATAAATAAAAATTAACGATTCTCAGTAATAAACTTCATAAGTTTCTATCTATTAGCGATTGACAACCAATTAGTATTACTATTTTAATTATTAGCGAGTGTTATTTTTATACTTATATGTATTTTGTTCAGTAAATTAATTTTTAAAGAGCGAAATTAGGTCATTAACTTCTTCGTTTTTTGGAATTGTTCTTCAGAAAAGCATTGATTTTGAAATTTTTCTTGAGAGTTCTATGTTTTGGCGACGGTAATAGTGGATGACAATATTCGTAAATATCTCTTTATCGACAATGTTTATAATTTAAAAAAAAAAAAGATTCACTTATGTCTTCTTTTCTTCAATCCTTTACATTTTTCTTATACCTTTGTATATTCTAATTTGAATCTTATTAGACCCAAATTTGTTAAACAATAAACGATAAAATTTAGGAAACAATGGCAGCTAGGACTAGGATCAGGAAAATTACAGAAATATTCAGACAGCGAAGGAAAAAATCAATCGTACAAATTCTATTATTTTGTAATAATAAAATGTATTAAATAGATAGTGTATTCTTGGCAATACTTATCAAACTACAATTTTTTTTCATTTGTGGTACATGAGACTTGCGTGTATGTAAATTATTTCGGTAAATGAAACCAAAAAGGATTGCCGGTGCGCAGGCTGAGATTCGTTCGACATCGATAAAAAAAAAAAAAAAAAAAAAAAAAAAAAAAAAAAAAAAAAAAAAAAAAAAAAAAAGGAGATTTTAAAAAACAAAAAAAAATATAAAAAAAAAACAAAAAAAAAAANACGTCATTAACAGAAAAATTCTGAAAAAATTTCGCACTCATTGTTGACCAAACGAACGTCATCCTTCGCAAACGACATTCGCCTTTTTCTTTTTACTTTTTCAAGGCACTCTCTCTCTTTCTCTCTTTCTCACTCTTTCTCGCCATTTCTTTAATTAACGATACATCAAATATGCATTTATCACCTTCGTGGTCCCATTGTGGATTAGACTAAAGTCGTTCGAACTTTCAACACACGATCTATCACAGCCTCCGCACTTTCTCCGAATAAACCGAAAAAAAAAGAAATATAGAAACAAAAAATAATCCGTTGAAACTTGCGGCGAACGATCAAACAAGCGAATTTTGAAACACATTTTATTGCCATCAATCGAAGAATCGAGTTTGAATGTGGTAGCATGACGAAATGAATGAAGATTTTATAGCGCGTGAGCTCTTCGACAGACAGCATTATGAATCGGTTCGAACGACTTCCGTCAGCCTATCAATTGACTCCAAAAATCGCATTTTTCTCTCTTTCCCACACGCGCACAGACACGCAACATACACACAACATACTTTTTTCTCTCTCTCTTTCATTCTTTCTCTTCCTCTCTCTCTCTCTCTCTCTCTCTCTCGCGCGCGCTTTCGTCAAACATGATATATAATATATCTCCCGCGCAAATCGTTTTCTCGAAACAACTGCCGGTCAATATCGCACGGCGGTCGCGTATCACAAGGAGAAATTAAGTATACACACTTTCGTCGGTTTTTTTCTTTTTTCTTTCATTTGATGGGAACACACCGTGGTTAGTCGGCCCTGACGGGAACCGGTTCTCCACAGGGCAAGAAAAGGGGGGAGAGAAATACATTCTGGTAAACTGGTCTCGAAGAAAATACATAATAAAAAAAAAAGAGAAATAGCAATAATATAATAATAGTAATTATTATTATAATTGTAAGAGATGAAGGATCTTGAAGGTTTTTGTTAGAGTGATCATCGGTTTTCCTCTGAGAGCCAAGAGATCGACCTGTCACATTACATCGTAACGCATGTATTAGATATTTGTTTATATATATATTTATTTATATATATATATATTTATATTTATATAGCATGTATTCTGTGAAGAACATTGTATAAAATATTGTATAAATATATAAATACTTGATTGAAAAAATAAATATATTAAATTAAAAAAAGATACGTAACGTAAAGTATATTATTTTATTATTAATATTATAATATTTAGTATATATAAGTTGTCAAGTCTATAACAGGAGGGTATGAAATTTGCGTCGTTTTGCTGCTGCGACCGAGTCTCATTCTGCCGCTTATGCTATACAATAGATGATTCGCCGTTTTCATTTGTTTAACTGCGTTCGAAGAAAGGAAGAACGCGTACGTGTACGAAACGGACGAAACAAAGTGTCGTACGATTCGCAAAGAAATATAATATGCTTGCCGATAGGATTTAAAGAAACAAGATGAAAATATTTTCGCGAGATTCCCTTACTTTTCAATCATCATCAAAGATCTTTTTCGGAGTAATTTGAGGAATCACGCATGCTACTTTGAAAAAAAAACGTGAGAAAACCAAAGGACCTATTCTTGGCTTCGTGTATTATATATATATATATATATATTAAAAAAAAAAAGAACCTAAAACCTCTCGAATAAATACATGTAATAATATTAATTGCACTAATTAACTAAAATTCGCGTTCTCTTTTTTCTCTTTCCAACTCCCGCTCCTGTTTCACCTACTTCCGTAAATGTAAATATAAATGAGAAAAGAAAATATGCGGAAATGTAAGAAGAAAATCAAAGAAGCTCGATACTAGATACAAGAAACGTGAACATTACGTTCAAAATTAAAGAAAATGCTCCTCTCCTATGAGTTAACGTGAAACCTCGAGAAACGAAGGAAATCTATGATGAAAATGTTGACCTAAAATGAAGAAAAACGAGTAGTAGGAACGTATGTTGATCCGATGAAAGGAAAAAAACTAATAGCAACAACATTGAAGAAAAAAAAAAAGAAGAAAATTTGTTTTCCATATTAGGAACACTTGATTTTGGAAAGAAAGCCAAGACAATTTTTCATATTTTCCAATCAAATCACGGAAAAAGAGCGGGAACGCTGATTCAATTGGAGGAGTGAAACGATTTAAATAAACGACATAAAATTGTATACAGATATAATTATATACTATATACAGGATTGTTCAAAATTTAAGTCAATGATAACGTACGAGACTTTACTAATTACGAATAATATGTTAGATATAATAATCACGTTGGCATAATTTCGAAACAATCGCCTGTATATTATCTATATACATACACACACATCTGAATGGATGACGCACAATAAGGATACGTTGGAAGACAGTAAGAGCGGCGATGGAGATGCCGTCGCAGCATCGCGAGACGCTTTCTTGAAAGGTGCGTGCCGGTCGCTACTTATTTCATGGTGCGTATAGTTTTTTCGCGCGCGAGCTCTCGCATGTCGGAGAGAAATACGCCGAGAGAGTCCGGCCTATCTCCTCCCGTTTCACTTCTCGTCGTGAGAGTATAGTAGACGAATATACACGCGCGATACGTATGCTTGCATCTGTATTACACATACGTAGCAAGGTTTCACGCTCGCGCGTTTTGGAGAAATGCGCGTGCAACCTAACCGTTTGCAGCCGGTACCCCGGGTCTACATATCTTTCTATAATATTTCTACTCTCAATCGACTGACGAACAAACTCTCTGTGACTTTCACTCTCCGTGCCCGGTAAAACGCGGTCTTTTCACTGTTTCTCCTTCCCTCTTTGTCCACGTATCTCTCTCTTTCTCCTCGGTCTTGAATCGCCGCACTACGACTCGCGACATCGTCATGCCAACAGAATTTTTCCCAATCGTTTTGCTAACCGATTTCATCGCGTATTGTCGATGGTAAAGTGCACACGAACGGTCATGTTTCTCTTCTTCTCCAGAAAGCAAACATCTAATACGCGACACGCTCGAAACTATATATAGCGAAAATATATCGCCGAAATAAGTCCTCGAGATCTGTCTGTTTTCTAGATTCCCGAAAGGAGAGTCGTGTTAAATCGAGAAATGCAGCATATCGTTCGGGCACGAGAGTAAGATAAAAGTATATATTATGGCAAGGAATTAAATAATATTCGTTAAATAATCGATGCTTCTGGACATGGAATAACGATAATAACGAAAATGTGATTGTCGCTGATGATGATGAGATATAACGATCTGTGAAAAAAATGCCAGTATAGCAGCAGTGTTAGCAGCAATGATTATCGTAACAGAATTATAGAAGTACAAAGTAGTAATAGTAATAACAATAATAATGATGATGATAATGATGATAATAATAATAATAATAATAATAATGATAATAATAATAATAATAATAATAATAATAATATAATGCATATAAAACCGCAAAATTGACAGCGATATACATTAGGTAAGACACGAGATTAATTGACTTTAGTTTGGAGTTTTGAACGACGATCGTTGAAGCAACCGACTGCATCGTTTTTACAAGGCAGAAGAAACGAAAATAATAAAAATAAAATTAATATTAATAATAATAAAAAAGAATTATTAATAATAAAATAATAATAATAATAATAATAATAATAATAATAATAATAATAAAGAGGAAAAAGCAACGATCAGTCAGATAAATAGTATAATGAAGATAATATTAAATGAATGTGCCTTGATGTACCTTAAAGTAGAAGATAGTCTACTTCGTATGCGGGGCATATGATGTTACGGATTTAATAATAATAGTTATAATTATAATAATGTTAATAATAATAATGATAGTAATATAAAAATAATAATAGTTAATAATTAATAAGTATTAATAAAAATAATTATATTAATGATATAGTAATGATATAGTAATGATATAGTAATGATATAGTAATGATATTAATAATAACGATAATAGTTAAATCTATAACAACAGCTTAAACTAAAATTTTTTTCCGTTTAATTTATACTTGACACAAATGTTATTATAGATTTAGTTATTAGCGTATAAGAAGTATATGTAGCATGTATATATACAAAATGTATTTCGATCTTCAAATTCACTACGTTATTTAGGCACTTTCGGTTAGCTCAATTTGCTTTGTTACTTTATTCGTAGAACTGACTCATATTGTGAAAGTGAACATTTTCCACCAAGAAATCTCTTCTTAACGATCTCTGAAGAAAAAGACGGAAATAAAAAGAAAACTAAGACGAATGAAAATACACGCCGACTCATTCGATTTGTCGTTTCATTTTTCTCGAAACAACACTTATGTTTCAAGCATAAAAATATTTTGCCGAAGGACAGAAGCACTCTCGAAATTACGCCTCTTATTGTCCTAAGCTCACTCTCACTTTCTGCCGATGCATGCATATGTTTTCTCTGTCTTTCTGTTTCTCTCTTTCGTTCGCTCTCTTCGTAATAGAAATTCTTTTTTTTCCTAAGTTTTAATAACAATTGCAATAATAATTATATAAATTATAAATATTAGTGGCAGAAAATGGTAGAAATGTTACCAATCTCGTACGTACATACATTGTTCTCCATCTTATAAATAGATATGATACAATTATCGTGTTAGAAATATCAATTAGTATCGTAGAGAGCTTGAGCAAGGGGAAAGAAACGAAAAAAGCATACAACATATCGAACAAAAGCGAGAGCGAGCGCCAATTTCGTGATAGATTAAAAAGAGAAATTAATTTACCGAGATTTGCTTCTTGGTACGAGCTCTCAAACAAACAAAAGGTTGCTTCTGTTTTGAAAAGTCGGTATAAAAAAAAGACCTTTCTCTGTTTTTTTCTGTTTTAACCAAAAATTTAGAAAGAAAAAAACCAATTAAACCACGACGTACGTCCGATGAAGTTCCTTCGGTCCAACAAGCTCAGAAAACAAAAAAGAATCAAAAACGTCTCGCGATCAAAACATTTAAAAATCAATTAAAAACAAAATCGTAAAAATAATTTTGATGCTGGTGAGATATTTTTGCTTCGTTCTGAAGACGAAAATTTTTCTCTCAAAATGTATAGAAAACCAGATGTCAACGTATCACCCCAGCGTGTAGCGTGTCTCGTGTATGAAATTCGTCTTGAACGTGTAAAACGATTGAAAGCCCTGACGAATTCTCGTCTACAAAAATATCTAACATCGTGTAACTTATTCTTAAACGAGCACACATTTTCGTTCACTCGATGGACAGGTTCGTTCTGAATTCATGATACCACGTACGCTCACACATACACACATAACACGCCACATCAAACGCGCGCGTGATCATGAACGCATCACTTTCTCTCATTATCTTCCTTTTGCTCACTTCCTTACTGTCACCGTTCAATCTTTACCTCTCTTTCATTCTGTCCAGATTACACCACAAGATCATATACTCATTACATACAAACAGGCAAACATACTCTTACTCGTTCTAACGTTGGAAGACAATTGGAGTTTTTTTTATACCATTTAATTTGCATAGCATGATCTGTAATTGTTGATCTGTCTTGCATACTTTATCACCTAATCTCCACACTTCACAATTTGTTTATATTCATATATAAAAATATATGTGCGCATGTATATATATTTACATAAATATTTATACAAATATATACTTATATAAATGTTTACATAAATATATATTACAAATATATATTTATATAAATATTTATACAAATGTGTGTGTGTGTGCGCGCGTGCGAGCGCTCATATATATATATATATATATATCTTCCTCTCGATCTACTTTGCTTTTGTTATTTTTCTCTCGCGACTCGATCTTGCCTCCCTTTCACTCTCGGATACAGCTTTCCCCTCCCGTCTTTTCGCAAGAAGAAAATGAAGAAACTGTTTTGGAATATTGCAACATTTCACCTGCCCCGGATAGAAGAAGCTTCTGTCTCGCGAGAATCCGAAACGCGTGGACGAGAAGCAAAACGAACGAGCAAGGACAAAAATCGAGGCTCGGATATGGCAAGCAGAATGAAACGAGGCGCGATTGGCGCGGATCTACGCGAGCCCAAGGGAAATCGAAGAACAACTCGCTCGAATGAAGTCACAATTCGAGTGGACTCTGGTCCGTCTCGTTACTATCCACTTCCATCGCCGATATTTTTTTTCTTTTCTGGATATTCTTACGATTCGCGATATCCATGCTCCCGGATCTCTTCGTTTTTTTTTTTTCTTCCTTTCCTTTCCTCTATCTTTGTCCTTCTCCACAGTTGAATCATCCAAGGATTCTCACGAGCAGGTCGAGACATCCGGGCTGATACCATCTCGACCTTTTCACTAAACGAGCGTAAACCTAAAGTAAAGAGGAGGGAAAAGAGAAGAAAACGGTCCTGGCGCTCGGTATCAGAAAATGAGTAACAACTACTAATGTGGTTAGAACTAACGACTGATATTCAGTATTGATAGTGATATTACTGATAACGTTATTAATAATAATTAATTATAGCGATAGTATAATATACTAATATAATGTAATATATAATAATAGTTATATAATAATTATAATGATAATAATAATGATAATGATAATAATAATAATAATAATAAGATAATGATGATTATAATAGAAAGGAAGAGATGATTGTTTGAAGAACGAGAACAAGGCGTAACGTGTCATAACGAACAAGAAAGAAACGCTTAAATAAGAAATCGAGTATGATGGAGAGGAAGACCTATCTGATGCGAAAAGTGCAGCAACTGTTAAAAATGGAAAAAAAAAAAAAAAAGGGAAAAAAAAANTTGTTTGAAGAACGAGAACAAGGCGTAACGTGTCATAACGAACAAGAAAGAAACGCTTAAATAAGAAATCGAGTATGATGGAGAGGAAGACCTATCTGATGCGAAAAGTGCAGCAACTGTTAAAAATGGAAAAAAAAAAAAAAAAGGGAAAAGAAAACTCTTCAAGTCGGTGGAAGAGATCCGTCCCCTCTCCCTAAACATTCTCCTGTCTTTTCCGTCGATATATAAATTAATGCGTATGTGTAACGTTGTCTTTGGGTCCAACGCTCTTTACCCTTCCTTCCTTTTTCTTCATCTCCGTGTTGTTCGAAACGTTCCCGTCGATCGTACACACGTACACATCTTTTCAGAAAGAAATGTTAAGAAAATAAAATATATACCAAAAGAGTCGAAGGACCCAGGATAAGATTGTTTGGTAATTAGATCTTCAGATTGTCAAAGTCGGCGAGGGTGCTGCTGATCCTGTTGAAGACGGGCAATCTCGATTCGGCATTCGGTGACAGTGGAGATGGTGTCCTCGGTGTAAGTTCGTCCGAGCCCAACGGACTGCAAACGCTGTTGGTCCGAGGGCTGGGACTTCGTCTGGTGGCGAGAAGGCCAAAATCCTGGCCGAAGCTGAACGGCGAGGTGACGGATGGTTGTTGGCTACAGTCATCGCTGAAGAAACTCGCCATCGAATTGGTCGGCGACTGACTGAGGCTGGATGACGGAGAAATGGAGTCACCAGTGCTGCCAAGAGAGAATGTCGGCTTTGGTCTGGTAGCGCCGATCACCGAGCTGACGGTCGTCGTCGAGCCAGTCTGATGGTGATGATGATGGTGATGATGATGATGGTGGTGTTGGCTAGTTGTTAAACTCAACGAGTTCGTTCTGAGCAATGGCGGCGGATTGTACGCGTTGGTGGTGCTGCTACACAGGCTCAACGAGTTGGTTCTCAGAAGATTAGGGCTCGCTACCTGAGACGAAGCGGCGATCTGCTCGAGCAGAGCAACGCTGCTGATCGTCGTCGGATTGACGTTCGAGCCATTATTACACGTATTTCCGCCGGCGGCTGCGGCCGCGGCCGCTGCTGCTGCCGCGCTCAGTATAGGATTCAAACCCATTACGTTCGGTTGCGCGGATCCTAGTTGCGCGCTCACTTTTTGATTGTGAATTCGAGCCTCCTCGAAGTTATGGATAAAATGGCAACGAGGCCCGTACGGACAGAAACCGATCGTGTGGAATGTGCGGCATAGTTCCGTCTTGTATTTCGGATGCCGGGCGAGATTCCGTAGTTCGCTGTACCCGTGAGCGAATTGACACTTGTCACCATATTTGCAGGTGCCGCTTTCCTCGAATGGCCTGCACAGCTCTGTTTTGTAACGAGACGTTGGCTCGCTCGCGCTGCGATCTAGTTTACGATGCTGCTCGATCAATGTTGTTACCAAGGAAGTATAGCTACGCCGAAGAGGCGCGTGTCCGCCATTATTCCCAGTCGAACCGTTGTTCGAGCTGTTGCTAGTCGTCGACGTCGAGGTTGGCTCCTTCGTCTTTGCTGGCCCATTCTGTAATACACAAGAACACGACAGTTGAAATTAATTTCGTTGCTTCGATATTCTTTCGAAAGTAAAAGTAAGCAATAGGTCAGAAAAGCATGTCCCTGGAATCAATGGTACAATCTACGCGTAAAAGTAAATCCATTTAAAACTTTGTTTTTCAGAAAATTGGCCCAGAAAAGTTTGTGTTAAATATATTTGAATTTGGCTAATTTCGAACAGGAGTAAACAATTGTCAGGAGAGAATAAAAATAATCGTAAAAGTAAATCCATTTAAAACTTTGTTTTTCAGAAAATTGGCCCAGAAAAGTTTGTGTTAAATATATTTGAATTTGGCTAATTTCGAACAGGAGTAAACAATTGTCAGGAGAGAATAAAAATAAAAGAAAAATATACAATGAATTTTCTGTTTTGTCGAGTTATTTTCAAAAAATTGGGCTTTGAAGAACTTGCTTGTAAATTTTCAAATTTAATTTTTCCGAAAACGAAATCTTACGAAAAATTTTCTTAGATCTTTCTATCTTCTATTTGTTTCAATCTTCTACCGATCGTTCATGCTTATTTAATTCAGAATTAACCGTATATATGAATATGTGAAAAATAAATCTTTAAATTCGATTTTATCGAAAACCAAATCGTCTTTTTCTATCTTCTATTTGTTTCAATCTTCTACCGATCGTTCATGCTTATTTAATTCAGAATTAACCGTATATATGAATATGTGAAAAATAAATCTTTAAATTCGATTTTATCGAAAACCAAATCGTCTTCTTTGAAAAATATTTTCTTTTTTTCAACTTATTTTTTCGCATTAAACCATTAGTAAATTGTGTCACGATTTCACAAACACCTTCTATAGATAAAATCAAGGAAAAACGAAAGAAACAAGAATTCAATCAAATATAGACTGCTGATTGGCTAAATAGACCAATCGACGAATGAAACCGAAATTATTGAACGTACAATTTAACCAAGTGAAATCTTTGCATCCAAGCGATAATGACGATTCGTCCAAGTTAAGAGAAATGATTAACAAAACGACTTCCATAATTTTCAAATGATATTTGATTTTCTCACGATAGAACGAAAGATGTGGAAACATGCCCGTGGGAGGCAGTTTTGTTAATTCGAGATTATAATTGTTAATATTTAAATGATGACGTTGTTATACAGCGGTGATAATCACGTTATAAATGCGAATCTTTCGAGAAACGGTTGCTCGTATCTACGAATGCATCAATGATCAGGCATCGCCAACATGTTATGTGTTTCAAAGAATCGAGCATCAAGTGTTCTGCTCGTGACGAATAATCTCGATATCCACTGTAAAGAGAAGAATACGTCGAATGTAAAGCAAGTTCGACGTTTTACGATTGATGTGGCACTGTNTACATACATACATACATACATACATACATGCACGGTGTACACACACACACACACACACACACACACACACACACACACCCCTAACCTCGCCTAACCTACCCTAACCTCATTTGATACACTGTACTTTTCATATTTACACACACACACACACACGCTCGCGCGCGCGCAAATATATATATATGTAAATGTAAATATATATATATATATGTAAATGTAAATATATATATGTAAATATATATATATGTAAATGTAAATATATATATATATATATGTAAATGTAAATATATATATATATATGTAAATGTAAATATATATATATGTAAATATATATATATTCATTTAGCGTTCAATGCGCTTGAAATCCCTGGCTGGACAATATTCCAATTCGTTTTAACGGCCAGAAGGAAATAAAAGACAAACTACACTACACGTCCGGGATAAGATGAGAGGACTATAGTTCTTGGTATGCTATGGTGAATAATTTCTTTGAAGTATCTAACGTTACACGCATGTTTATTAGATTTGTACACGAATTGTCCGAAGTTTATGGATGAACATCATATCCGTGTTTATGCGAACCAGGGATTTACGCGTGAATTACAAGGAACACGACTTATACCCACACGATTGCAATTTCCTGAATTTGAACTAGAAAGTTTTGTCGACTTTCTGATTTCGAACGAGCATTCGTTACGTAGTGTAACAATACGTGTAACTTGTAGGTAGATTTTTATGGAATTATTCTGCCAATGATAATTTGTACAAATTCTATGTATGTAATGTGTATATATATAGGGTGTCTCATTTAAATCAATCTACTCAGATATTTGCCAAATATTGATAATACAAAAGTGTTCGAAACAAAAGTTCAATGGAACAATTTTTCCTCTTTTTTTCATGCGATAAATTTTAAAAATTGAAGTTAAAATATCTCCTAAACGTACATGGGTTAATACCTTTTTATAGAAAACGTTCAGTGACAATCAATTAGCGCATTTTTAAAAATATATATATATATATATATATATATATATATATATATATATATATTATATGTCATATATTTTGTATGCTACAAAAAAAATTATTTATGCAAAATTATGTATCCTCTAAAATCATTCAAGTTTCATTTCGAACACTGAGTGGATAGATTTAACACTAAACGTACCAAGCGGGGTTAAATGACCCCTTTTCAAAATTTACTTTAAATAAAAATATATGTTTGAGTATTTTATTAGAAATCAGAAGTTATGTTGCAAATTATTTCCTTTAATAAATTAAGAATTTCTTTATAAAAATCAACGTTTGTTCATAAGGGAACGTTTGTTCAAATGACTCCTTATGGTAAGATAGGTATCTGTCGGTAAAATGCCGGTACGTTTAGTGTTAAACGAGACATACCATACCACACCATTAAAGTCGTTTGTGCACTAAAGTGAAACACGAAAATTTATTCATAAGGAAACGTTGTAAGAATTTATTTCATAGAAGGCAGAAAAGGCAGTCACAGGAAAGAAGAAAGCATCTAGACGAAAGGGAACGATTATCTAAATACCAAAGTCGAAATTTCATGTGGCGTCTTAGATGGTCATCGACCAACGAAAGTCGAAAGGCTCTTCCTCGATCGAACGAGTTTCGAAATCGTTCGAGGTGAAATTGCCGAGGAAAGTTACGAGTTGAAGTAGCCGAAAAGGAAAGAGGGGGGAAAAAGTTCATAATAAAACTTAAACACCGCAGCGCCCTACAATTTTGCCTGACATGAGCATAAACAATAACAACTTCAAAAAGCTTCTGATGCGAGAAAATTCTAGCAATACGAAGATGACTTCAAGATCGCCTTTTTCGTTTATAAATTCTTCGAGATTGTAACCGATCGCGTAGGTAAAGGATATATACAGTATATTGTATTAAAAAAGTGTTATAACTATACTGGAAATTTTTATGTATTTGTAAGAAATTTTAAAATGCAAAATTCCACAGAATAAAAATAATATAAAGATATATATTCCATTTAAATTTTTACGCGCAATTATTTCCAAAAAATGTTTCAAGTGAAACTTACCATATTTCGTGGGAGACATTTTACAGTGATTACAAGATTTGAGATTCCGAGATCTCAGATTACTCCTATTTTTTAAAAATAGAATCATATTTTTTGTGCATTGATTGATAAAACTCGACATTTTTTTTTATTAAAAAAATATTTACTTAGATACGTTGAAAAATTATCAGTTACTTTAACTTTAATTTTTGTAAAATCTATCATATGGAAGACGAGGAAAGACACGGTATTCTTGTATTCGTATTGTCCTTGTTTTCATATAGGTTTTATGAAAAAATTTCTTAAATTAATAATTTTTCGATATACATAGATTAGTACATTTTTATAGAGAATTTCGAGTTTTATTCATTAGTGCATAAAAAAATACGTGATTGCATTTTAAAAAAAAAAATCTTAAGATTTTAGAAGCGCTTTCATCTAAACAAATCTGTTAGTCATCATAAGATATCCTTTTCGAAACAAAAAAAAATTTATTTGAAACATTTCTTTGAATAATAAATAGTTGTAAAAGTTCAAATGGAACATCCTGTGACATTCATAATATAATATGCTTTTTATATCTTTTTCTTCAGTACATTATCAAAAATAAAAATTCGTATAAAAATCCACAATCCAATTATAATCGGAAAAACTAAAATATTGTGCATAGTGTTGATAACTCCAAATAATATGTAAGACTCCCGCGATTTTTAAATTCACTTATACGAATCAATTATTGTATCCTAAGTAAACTAATTAAGTTAAGGAATTTAACTATGAATAAATGAATGAAGGCTTGATTCACCAAACAATTTATAGAACAAACGTATTTGTACTCGCAAGTACGTTCGCCCAGGTGTTCCTTTGCTTTTTATTTGATCAATTGTCCACGATTTAAGTTCATTCTACCACTTAAATGAATTGGTGCCTGCTACGAATCGTATAAATATCTAGTGTATATTTAAATTCTAGCCGAAGAACGACAAATTGTATTGTTTATCCAATTATTGATAGTTTTATAGTAGAGAAGAAAAAATAAAGCTTGAAATATAATAATGGTACATGATATTATCTTTCTCACAAATTGGATTAAAATAAAATTATGATTAATTACATTATTAGTTACCTTTTAGTCTTTTCTTTTTTCTTCTTATATATCAAAATCATAAATTTCTATTTATTATTTTTTTTAAAAGAATCACAAGATGATTACATTTTAACAACATCGGCATTGTAATAATTGAGTTGACAAATAAGTATTATCAATAATTCAAACAAATTTCGTAAATCGTAAATTTCGAATTTGTATGTTGCAGGAATTTTTTTACAGTCTCGTTAAAAAATTATGTATCTACGAAATAAATTGCTATTCGAGAAGAAAACCTGCAACACATTAGTTATATTCTTATCGTCGAACTAAACTGACAGTAATGTATATAAAAGGGAAATTGGTAAACATAAATGAAATTATTTGCTAGTCTTCTCGTGAACAGTGAACAAAGAATTTTTAAAATTAGCGAATATCATCAAACATAATACAATTTTATTCCAATCCATATTATTTCAAAAACAACACACTGACGAAATAAAGGAAGCGCAATAGTAGAACATATTCCTAGCACAGGACAGGAACGGATTTGTGCAAAATCAGTTAATATACAGCAAACACAGTTGATTTTTTTTTTTTTTAACGAAATCCCTAGATCTAAGTTGTCAATTAGATTTAAAATTCAATATTTATTCGAAATATTTACTCCGTCTATACAAAGTATACAGCATGATCAAATTTTAAATTATATGCTCTTGATGTAAAGGAAGATATTATATATTGTAAGATAATAATTTAAAAAAAAAACTTTTGCAGAACCGTATCTTCTCTTGCATTATCTTTTTTTTAAAATGAAAATGCATATTTTTTTTTTACAAAAATCGAATCTATATTCTCGAGTAAAAGAAAAATTATTTTCCTAAACTTTGTATTATTTTTGAAAAAATCATAGCTCTGAATTCCTCAGTTGTTTAATCTCTTTTGCTTTGGTCACAAATTTCGCGATAACTTATCTATATCCGTACATCTATTAAAAGAGAGCGTAAAGTTCGATGATGATAAACCGCAAGCTCCCAGAACTAAGATTTCCGAAGCAAGAATGAACGACACGGGGCGGAAATAAGCACGAAAAAACATAATGCTTGAGAGTTGAGTTAAAATTTCTGTAAAATTCTGTAAATACGTATATTCAAAAGATTCTAGCTAATATACATCGGTTTCAGGTGATAATAATCTAATATTACGTCTATTCAATACAGTAATAAATATATCGGTTCTGTTACTATATGTTTTTAAACATTTGCAAACAATGTCATACCTTTTAAATGTTATTTGCAATGCCTTTTTTAACTACTTTGCTTGGAATATAAACATAAACAAATGAAGAGCGATTGAAAAAATTTAACTTTAAGAACGATAGATTGAAGTTTTCAATTTATTATTACTAGCGAGTGGAATGCATTTCAACTTTCAATCAAGTATTTATTTTCTTTTTGTTTTTGTTGTTGTAAAAAACAATAGATGATCATTGATAACATAACTGATGGTAATTATATTTCAGATTTCTTCCTTTCACAAAAATGTCACTCTTTCAGTTTCTGTGGTATTCGCTTTCACACAATGATAATGTGTCTTCATGGAAGCGAATTTGATTCAAACTAGTGCAAACCTAACTTTCATCTTTTGACTGCATCATCTGTGACATATTCATCATCAGATTTCACTTCCTCACCAACAGATTAAAATAGCGATTAATAACCACCTATTTAAATACGTATTATTATTTATTATAATTATTTTTTCCCCACAAATTGTGATCGTTAATTTTTCAAGTCGACTGCAACACGTTTATATTTAATATAAACAAAAAATAAGAATCAGATTTGGATTAGCTGATTTTATTCGGTGACTGGCAACTCGTATTAACGATTATACGTTTGTGTGGTCACGCAAGTTTTTGTTTATAAATATTTCGGAAATTGATATTTTCGTAAGAGGAAGAAATTGTTCAGAATTTTGTTTTCTACGATATATAATTGAAAATCATCGAAATCCATTCCTGAGAAATGTAAAACTACACAATTTAACCGATTGATAATATGTTTACAAAATTACAGAAGATGAAAAGCGATATGCAAATAAACAAAAGAACTACAAAACCAGATCTAACTATATACAGAACTAGTACATAGATAATCAACACGTATATGTATTATATGCAATGTAGTATTGATTTTGTAAAACTGAAGTAGAAATAGATATTAGTCGGATGCTTTCATTTTTATTCAATCGAACAGCCAGAGTTATTTATAGAATGCCTAACTATCGATCAGCCATGCAAAATCGGAAGCATGTGTATACATTTGTGAATAACGAGGTACGGATTATACTTATATATTTTCCAACTCCGAAAGTTGACCGCAAAAACGAGCATCTCGTCATCAAGTTTATCAAACCAAGAATATTTACAACGATACAACAATGAGGACGACCCCTAATTTATACAAAAACCAAAGTTCGAATTTGTTTTCGTATAAATTTGATACGTGGAAAGCTACATGTATTTACGAGGCATACATGTAGAATTTTAAAATAGATAGTTCGTGGAGATAAGAAAATGGCATTCACGTCCAAAATGAAGTGAAAAAATATTTTTACTCCGTTTCCAACGAATCCAGAAATAAATTCGAAAATCGGGTTGAATCGAACAGATGCAGAGACGAAAAAACGACTTGGGAAGAAATTTCATAGGAAAACAAACAAATATCGAAGACTCTTACGTCACAATCTTTCATTTTTTTGCGCGCCAAAATAAATATTTTTATCACAGAAATAATGGTACGTGTGCCTGCTTAAATTTAATAATTTCATATAATTTAATTTAAGAAGGCGCGGAATTTCCTAATGTGGTGTGGTTTTTATAACTAACCGCACAGAATCTCCATACACCACCATTTCTAACCGTTCCATTCCATATTTGTTCAGCAGTGCAATAGACCGTGGCAGTCGGAACAGAATACGTATCAACACCGTTGCACAAATGTTTGCGCCACGGTACCACCGAGTACCAGCACGAATACTTACTACAACGGCCGCGAGAGAATTCAACGCAAACGGCCACATTATACAGAATTTCTCGGTGTCGGCGACGGTGCCACGTGCTGAACCAGCCATCTTTGTATCTAGAACCTGCCGCTACTGCTTATCACTTGGATTCTCGATTCTTCGAAACGACAGAGAACATAAACGATAACGATATACTGATGATCTTCATAGAAAGTGATCGTCCAATATAACGTGAGATATAGCCAAATGGACAAACAAACGTCGAGCATTATCTGATTCATAACAAAGTTCAGCAATGCAAAAATAAAGAAAAAGAATTTTTTTCCACTCCTCTCAACGTTTGAAATACGTGCATTAATAATCGTATAGTTTAATATCTCTCGTTGAGAACGCTATCCTACACTCGTACACTGGCCGCCTATATTTATCCTACACATCTCAAAACATTGGAAACACAAGAGGAGAAAGACAAAAGGACGAAACGGTATGACAAATGGAAAAACTATCTTACCTTGAACAAGTGCTCGCTACACTCGACGAACATAGGGGTGCTCATGACGGCGGTCGACATGGTCCCTAAATTTTCGCAGAGACACAAGATCACACTGGAATCGCGGTCCGGCAGTGACTAGCTTCTTCTTCTCCTTTCAGAGTAGAACAGCGTGCGTGCAGCACAAAAGCCGGTGGGTAATTGAAAGAAGAAACCGCGATTATACGTTTCAACTGCGAGAACACAAAAACTGCCACTCCAACGGTACGCTCTTGTGGATTTGCATTGGAAGCACACCCGTCGTTTTTTCTCAGCGTACGAGGAGATTAATTAAGTCGGAAACGAACAGATCCGAACGAGCGACGAATATTTCCTCTCGCGTCGAACAAACAGCACGCCTCTCTCTTGCCTTGGAGCTTCTTTGATGCTCAACTTGTGTCACGTGTAGAGATCACCGTGAAAACGAAAGACGATTACGTGTATATACATATACATATATATATATATATGTGTGTGTGTGTGTGTGTGTACGTGCGTGTGTATATGTACGTATGCGTGTCTAGTTTTGTATGCGTGTGATGTGGCGGGTCTGTATGTGCATGTGTAAGCGTACGTACTCGTGAGGATGTGTATTCGGTGTATCAATAGCAGAGGCAGAGTACTGTGAGAGAAACTTGGCACTTTTTCAGATCGAAGAATCTTTGTCGCGAGTCTCGTGGAGAGGGAAACTTCAAAACTCCCGTCCGCTCTTTCTTTTCTTTCTCGAAAAGACGCAGCTCGCAAGACCACCGAATGCGAACTGTGGTTCCGTGCGACCGCGCGGCGCTCCGTGAGACTCGAAAGGCGGCACCGCCAGCTCCGCCAATCACACCACGCCAGCTATCCCCACCATCTTTCTGTTTCTATCGTCGAAGATTTGACAACAACGCCAACTCCTCAAGCCAATCATACAAAATATCTCTCCCTTCTTTTGTCGGTACCAGCAACCCCTTGGTCCACCAGTTTTCGAATCCCTTCAAATTCTTCTCCCTCTTCACTCTGCTCTCTCTCTCATTGGTGGAAATATAGGGTAGTTTTCAGAATACTTGCACAGATTAGCATGGCCGCTTCTGAAACGATTGTTCCCCCGCAACAACATTTATAAATGTTGAGTTTCGATTTAAATTGATTTGATAATTATATACGATGTTTCAATCATTTTCAATTTCTACAATCATTAGGTTATTTCAATCATTTTCAATTTCTACAATCATTAGGTTATTTACGATCTTCAACTTAAAGAAATAAATTTCAAACAGTGTTGTAAATATTTTTTTCTGCATTGTATAGATACATAATTTATTATTTCTCAAAAACACATATACATGTATGAACTTTTTAAAAAAAATACATTGTATACATTTAAAAATTACGATTGGTAAAAAACAATCGTAAATTGTTCGAAAATCTTTTAATCGATGCAAAATCTGATTGTTTAATATATCATAATGATGGATTATTTTTAACACAATGCAAATGACAAATCTAATAAAAACTGATTTTTAAAAGAAGACTTTTTATTCCCGATATTAATTTATTTGAAAAAGTAATCTCTAGTATGTTATATAACTATTATTCATAAATCCCAAACTTAAACATTCGATATTTAAATCTATATTACATATAAATTACGAAATGAAGTAGATAATGCATATTCAGCGATATAATATAATCGAATTTTACTTGATTAATTTATACGATTGCAAACCATAGAAATTTATAATTTTAAGTTAGTATGTTTTATGCAAGATAGTTAAATAAAGATTTTTACTATATAAACAGTATATTAAATGCAAAGGAAAGATAACTGAACGTTACGTGGACGTTCTAAAAGCGACGTAACTATTTCACTTGCACCGTGATCGGATAACTCGAATATAGTTGCGCGATAGAATACTGAGAAGAGTCGTATGAATGAAATTGAGCTTCTATTCATGCACGTAAATCGTAGATTGTAAATAACCACCGTGCACGCATTGTTAGCATTCGATTATATACCGATCTCGATGTGTCGTAACAATGTGATACATCGATTCATGCTAATAAAGCAAAAAAAAAAAATTTTCGTGAAATTTCAAATGTATCGTTTATGTACATATATAATTCCCGGAAAAGAGATAATCAAAAATGAACAAAAAATATGATCCATGGTATTAAATTAAAATTACAATTCAAATAAATTACAATTCATCATTATTTTGGCATACATATTACATGAATTTTTTTACACAATCTTTTAACAAATATAAAGTTAAAGATACCAAAAAAATTGTTTGTCACATATATTCTTACATAGGTATTTAGGATACATATATTTTATTACATATTGAATAATTATTTTGATTATTTATCGTTAACATCATTTCGTTATCTATATGAAGTGCTACTTATGAAAAATTTATTATCGCTAAAAAATAAAATGTTAATCGCTTGTTGCTTACAAGTTTAAAATTTTAAAGTTTGAATGAAATCAAAATGTAAATATTTCGCTTATAAATCATTTATTTCTAAAGTAAATACTAAGATTATTCTCAAAGCTTACTGTAGATAATGTGAAGTCGAATAGAGATTAAAGGAAAAATGTCAATGAAAAATAAATAGGAGAAAATCGTGAGTTTCATTCATAGGTTGATACACACGGTATGGTTTACAATGAAAATGGAGATTTTAATTCGTTCGTGAAACACGTATGCTCTAAATACAAAGAGCCCGCATATTCCCAACTATCTGTACATATAGCTAGGCCACCATAACGAAAACTGACTCCCATTAGTTGATATATATAGCTTCATGAGAATCTGTTTGGGGTTGAAAGCGTTAACCCTCCTTCTCCCTATTAGGGTTCTATCGCGGAGAGACCCTCATCACCCTGTATGTCATGGGAAAAACCATAACATTCTCTAATTGGGCAGAGTCTGACTTCCAAGCTGCTATCAAACCTATGTTGATTATTACACGATGACTGTAATTAGATAAGAGATATGAGGATTTTTATTACACTGATAACCAACGACGTCAATTGTCTCGTTCATCTTGTTTAATTCCTAAGCGAGGTAATGCGAATGTCATGATTTTATTTTAGAAAACAATCATTCGAAATACAATAATTCGAGCCTATTCCTATTCCTCGAAGGCTATTAAAAGTATCAACGTATAATTGTATTACATTGAATAATTTAACAAAAATGAAAAATAAAATTCATCAAGAGATTAATTGCTTTTATTGTGTTATAATTGATTTATTTTTGAATTAATTAGCTGAACGGGCTCTCTTGTATTCAATGGCTCTTATATTGTACATATTTAACTTATACTTGTAATTTCAGGTATGTCAACGTCAGGTAGTATTCAATCGTTAATTACTTTGTACATTTTTTACAATATTATTTTATATTATTATTTAACTTTTATATTATTATTTAATTATTTATATTATTAATAATAATATTATATTATAATTTAATAATATTTATATTATTAAATTATATTATTTAATTATTTTATATTATTATTTTCATGATCTCTATAATCCCGTTTTATACTTAACAAGTAATGAACTGATCGTTTCGTAGATCAGTTGATGTAATAAATATTTCTTTGCTCTACATTGTCATAATTAACGTATAAATTTTTACATGCATATAAAACTGTACATATATTATAAAACGATAATAAAACCTAATTTAAATTGTAGGGGATACAATAGCATATTGTAAAAATATATATAATTATATTGTAAAAAAATATATTGTAAAAATATATATAATTATATTGTAAAAAAATATATTGTAAAAATATATTGTAAAAATATATTCGAATTCTACTGAATGCTTGCAATTATATTATTCATACACGAAGCACAAGTCATTATATAAATATCATATTTGTTATCCACTCACTATACATTTATTCGCTCATAAAAACACTGTACTTTTTTTAAAAGGCATAGACAAATTTATTTCTCTATCTTTCTTAATCTTTTTGTAAAAAGGTGTACTTATAATTTTCTGTAACGATAGTGCTTGGCAAACTTCTTAATCTAAAAAACACAACAGTTGCAAGACACTTATTAGATATTCTTTACAAATCTTCATAAGTTATGTTCAATCTTTTTATAGTAGATACTTGACATTGTGCCTCCATAAAATTAGTAGTGGCCTCACTTCCTACTCAAACGATCTCGTGTCGGAACTTCCGGCTTTCCCTTTGCAAAATGTCACTTCCTTCTCCAATTGATACGTCGCGTCAGCGTTACAGCTGTGAGCAATTTTGTAAAAATTGATTCCTGTTTGCCTAAAAGTCAAGCGAGAGAAGAAGTAATGTATTACGATCAACAATATACAAATAAGTAATAATCAAGCTTTCTCTAATTGTAAGATTTAAATATATATTTAAATTTTTGAACAGCATTTCTCGGAATGGTGTGCGGAAACGTTATTGATAACTATATTAAAATAAATAAAATATAAAAATTCAAATATAAAAATTAGGTAATTATTTAGAAATATCTATTACCGAAAATCACTTCTTTGTAAAGTTTGAATTCTGCCGCATGTCGATATATGCTTCTGAATATTTCTAAATAATTATTTATGATAGAATAAAAAATAACGTTGATTTTTCTTTAGCTCCGTTATCTATTTTAAATAGATGAAATATATTTCGATTTCCTCAAGTAATATAACGTTTAATTTAATTTTAGCCAATAAGTGAAATTATCTATTTGCATGTGTATAGTAATTTATGACAGAAACAAAGATAACGGGGGGAAGGGGGAAGGTTTTAAGATGACAAGGCAAGAACATAAAAACATAAAAATTACGTTAACATTAGCGACAGTGATAAAAGCATGACTGTCGGAAAGATTATATTATTCGTAATACACATTTGAAATTGCACAATTTTCTATTACCGTCTCATATTGATCATATTGACGATACTTTCATCATACAGGCTTTCAGTGTTTTCGTGTTACAATATTAAGTAACTAAGTCGATTGATTTTGAAACGTGTGTGATAAAAATGATTTTTAAAGAAATACATTGCAACGCAATACATTTCAGTTGTCAAACAGTTCTGGATTCGCTTTCTGTTTGGAACTCTCGCTTCTGAGACGATGTTTTGACGACACAACAGAAGTGTAAAAACGAGCAGAAACGAGTTGTAGCGTGACGTCAGGCTGCTCAGCGTGTGACATTTCCAGCATGGCATTTTCTTATTAGCCGGCACACTCTCATCTCAGAGATCCTCCTCCTTCTCTTTTCTTAGTCTCTCTGGTCTCTCCTCTGACAGAGACGCAAACATCAGCCAGTATATTGAACAATGGTGCTTAAACCGACAATTATCTTCGAATCTATCTAATATTTATTCGCTATTCTTCAATTGTTATATTTTCAGATTTAATTATACGATTAAAGTACAAAATATATTAATATCATTCCTGTTACCATATATTCCATATTACATGTTTTTATTATCTCCTCTGGTAAAGTCTACGTATTTTTTAACAAATGAAAATTACACGTATATATTTAAAGTCTAGTCGATTGCGAAATGCTATTAATTAAATAACATCATCGTCTGCATTTTAAAGTTTCTTGAAACCTTCGGTGCGTTTCATCAGAACATTGCGTTTCGCATAACCTTCGCCGCGATTCTCTCGAGTTGCCCAATGACTCTCCTAGAACCGAAGAGGGCAATGTTTCGTTTTCACCCTCGAATATAGCTGCAACAGAAACAGAAGAAGTTGCATAATTCTAGTCACCTTGCCAAGGAAAAATAAATATTTTTTTAACTTTGTATTAGTAATAGTAGTAGTTGAATCGATATATTTATATAATTTGTCCCGAATTTTTCGCTGACAATTGAAAAGATGCAGGACGTGGATCTGTAAAAGAAACGTCAACCAACCAAATTATGCACAGGGTGCTATTTAGCGCATATACACCCGTGTCTTTTCTTCAGCACTCCAATAATAATGCCTACATACGGAGCATATGTACATCTGCTGGACACTTGGTCAATTTTTCCTTTTCTTCCTGCCTCTCTTTTGTTACCGTATCCTGTCTTTAATCGCGGTAACGAGACGTTTCTCTTCCTCTCTGCCTTCTCTCTCTCTCTCTCTCTCCCTCTCTGTCTTTTTCTTTTACTCGACTGAAACATCTTCACGGATACTTTCGAAACTTTCGACGATGGATTTTGTTCCAGTTGCTCGTTTCTTGTTCCGCATGGTCCCCAGATCGAATCGCTTTTATTTACAGTGGCTCACAGAGAAAAGTGGCCGAACTCTTGCCATGCAGATTTCACACTTATTCATAAACATTCGGCCATCTCTTCTTTGCTCGAGAAATGCATCGATCTCTATATGGTGAACGATGAATTGGCTTTTTTAATTTAAAATCTAAATATTCTCTACAATCACTTCTCACAAAGATATCATCAACTGGCATACTATTGCGTGAAATTTAATCTTGCTTTTTTTGCTTCTTCCTTCCGTTTTCTCCTACCCTTTTTTTTGCTGATAACAAAAAGTTTACCAATTTCTCTCGAGTTCCTTCCTCTCGTATTTTTTTTGTGACGTGGTAAATAGAGATAATTAAATTTGTTTCTTAAATAACCATTTCCGTTTCTATTAGTGGTATTTTCAATTTTTATGATTTACCACAGAGATTTTCCTTAGTATTAACCATTAGGTATTGTTGAAGCTTATACAACTATTAGACCGCTAATATTTATTGCGTTGTCACGTATAATCTGGAGATGAGAAAATATTTCACGGAAAAAAGAGTAATCTCTTTTTTTTTTTTTATTACTCACCGATATATACTTGCGCTGGGCTACTTAAGCACTGTTTATGCAACACTTTCAACCGATAAATATTTTTATATTCAATAATGGATTTGTTAAAAATAACCAAATTTACATTCCTCCAAAATGTTAAGATTTCTTGAAATTTTGTCATTTAATCTTAATGTGCAAAATTTAATAAAATAGCGAAGTTGTATGGTAAGATTTAATAGTAAAGAGAATCTTCAAAAGTGAACCTAATTATAAAAAAAATTTTCAGTGTTTGATTTTTAAGAGTAAAACTATTTTTATAATGTACTTATTTATATATAAACATCTTTGAAAAAAACGAACTTAGGACGGTCAATGTAAATTTATACTTCAAAATGAAACTAAATAAATTGTTACATAATTTTCTTTTACGAAGTTATAATTTGAAATATGGACAAATTTTCATTGTTTATACTTTTTATCGATTATATATTATTCTATAGATGCGATTTTCGAGAATTATTGGTAGATAGTTTATAGCTCTTGTTACAATAAAATTGGTTTTGTTATAAGTATGTTTAACTCAAGTTGTAAATATGTTTAATTGAGTTTTTAAGCTAAATATATTTTTATTATTAAACAGATGACAATTTGATAGAAACAAAAGTAAAAGATTTAATGAATTTGAATACTTAAATTTGAAAGAAGCATTTCCAAAAATCTTGTTTTACAAAATAAATATTGAAAGAAAACGAACAGATTGACGAAACAATAATTGTTGTGAAATAAAAATAGTTATTTCTGACATCTAAAGTGAAAGTATTATTAATAATTTTTTGTTCTATGTAGCATCTGTCCGGTTCGTATCAGTCGTATTATCATAGAATTGTAAGAAAATGTGAAAAGATTAGGATAGAAATTTTCACGATCGTTATTTTCTTAATGTAAGTTATATTAAAACGTATTTCCTTACGTGTTCAACTTGATTTGCGATAACGATTGAGATCTAGCGTATCTCTGCTGCGCCGCGCGCCGATCTCGTTTGCCAATTGACCGACAAGTTGTACGTGAGCTTATTTCCACCGTCACAATGTAACATAAATCTTATCTTGGCGGGAGATTCATCAAGATTTCATTTACCATTGGCCAAGTCCGATCATTCCGGCTCAGCATTGTTTACAAGCGACAGGGACGAGTTATCTGAAGCTATGTAAAGGACAGGTCGTTGTTAAAATTCGCGACAGAGAATTGAATAAAAACGGGGAAGATGGGCCGCGACCGGTAGATAGCTGAGCGGGTATTGCGGAAATCGGAATCGAATCGATAGAAATCGGAGCTCGGGCATCGTTCCAGGAATCGTTAAAGGCCAAGGTAGCGATACGTGGCTGTATCCAGCCGACCAGGTAACTGTGGAACGATACGGGTAAATGCACGCCGAGCTCCGAACCATTTGGAACCGCTGCACGCCGTGCCAGGTTGAGCCGGCAAACCGGACAGGACGAAGAGCCAGCTCGCGTAACGCAACCATACGGTAGCCCTTCGTGCGAAAAACTTGTTATCCGCACGCCTTCTTTACCGCCGATGCGAAAACTGACTCCTTGAAACCGCGTACGTCGGCCAAGTTTATCTCGTAGCGGTCACTTTTTCCACAACGTGCTACCTGTCTCACAGTCATTATTTCGATGCAGCTCGTTGCTTTGAATAGTGTTACAACTAGGATTAACCTATTTCGCAGTTTTCTTTCGCTAACGTTTCTCCTACACGACTTTCGTTTTCCATTCTTTCATATCATGTAAGCTCTATTATTTCGATGCAGCTCGTTGCTTTGAATAGTGTTACAACTAGGATTAACCTATTTCGCAGTTTTCTTTCGCTAACGTTTCTCCTACACGACTTTCGTTTTCCATTCTTTCATATCATGTAAGCTCTATTCTATCGTTTTCTCACTGTGTCTCGTTGGCGTTTAAAAAGTTAAATCCATCGATAATCTATTTGTCAGATTTGTTAAATTTTCTATTAGCGACAAAACAAAACTGCGCAACGAAACGACACAGTATATTCTATCGTTTTCTCACTGTGTCTCGTTGGCGTTTAAAAAGTTAAATCCATCGATAATCTATTTGTCAGATTTGTTAAATTTTCTATTAGCGACAAAACAAAACTGCGCAACGAAACGACACAGTATGATGTAATTTCGTTAAAATCGCATCATTTTGATGCGAGGTAAAGATGTGGTTTTTAGCACGTTGTGCATGTAGATAGATATGTGTAGATGTAACGATTGCTTTTAATTCTTATCGGTAATGTGCGGTTTAAGTAATGAGGAAAGAAGTGGGTTTACGATCCTGCGTTCAGGTTAGACTTGCATGCATTGAAATCAACGGATAAAAATCTCGCTGAATCGATCCTTGAACTAATTGCATCTTGTTTCCTTTTTATTATTGCTATCTCGTTATAAACTAAAGAATAACTGATAACTTATGACTCGTTCTATCTTGTTTTTTTTTCTGTAATAATGTGGATGAAAGTTACTTCCCAATACTAACGAATAACATAAATAATAGCTAAATAATTTTTTTACTTATCTTTTCTTTTTATTAAATAATTAATTTTTCGAATTTGTACTAAATTTAAATTCTTTTGTTTTATTATTTTTACTAAATAATTTT
>NIPQ01091687.1:0-52447 GCA_002806875.1 Lepidotrigona ventralis hoosana
ACACACACACACACACAAATTAATAAACTGAATAATGCAGAACGTACCTCTAAACTATCCTGCGTGAATGTCTCGTCGATGATTTGCGTTCGACCGATTTTGTCAAGTTTCACCGGTAAATCTTCGAATATGGCCATCTTCCTCTTCGGATAATACTCCGGCATTCCCAGCAAAGGCGCAACGCGATTGTATGTCTTTAGAGGCAGGACCCGTCGGAGGAGTTGGGAATTATACGTGGGTGGCTGATCGGTGGAAAAAACTAAGTCAGAGGGAAATTTGTCAGAGTGCAAATAACATTTGGAATCGACTAATAACCTTGTCAGATTTGCAATCGTCTTATTACGTTCACTCGCGCTCGAGTCGTGCTCGACGCGATTTTTTAAGCGTTCCGAAAATTCTTTGCACAAGATCTCCAACATGCCCGTCGACGAGACGTTCTGCCCGAGATCTTTCAAAATTTCCGCGATCTCGCACGGCTGCGTAAGCGGCAATTTCCCCCGAGTTCTTGGAAAATCAGCGGCGAATAGTGTTTTTAAAAGGCCATCGTCACGAGTCGCGTCCAATTCTCGTAATGCATCCTTTGACGCGTCGCGATATATTTCCGAGCTATTGGATGCCGTGTCTGTTGATACAGAAAAGCTCGAGAAGCTGATTTCCTTTCTGAGGACGTGTCGTTGCTTTTCCGTGCCTGCTTCCGCTTTTCCGAGCATCAGTTTTTCCACGACAGACTTCGCTTTTGTTAAAGGAGGCGGAACTGACTTCTTCTCGTCGCCTATTTTGTCTTTCTCAAGGACTCCTTTAGACGCGACTCTTGGGTTTTCTGGAATGTCGCCGTAATTGTCGGCAGACGAGCTTTTCCTCGAAGTTGCCGACTCGAGGAACGCAATTCGATCCTGCAAAGTCGTCGGTTTTCTGTTTCTCAAAGCTCGCAACGGCTCCAAGCTCGGCCTGAAATTTGTGGGGGCATGACAGGGTACTAAATATTTCGGCTTAGGCTGATCGTCGCTGACCGAAACGACAATCGAATCGTCCTCCTCGGAGCTTACGCTTCGAGACGAAGGGCGAACCTTTGTTCGTTCCAGAGATGTAACACGCGTAAGACTTGTCGTACCTTCGTTCAAATTCGTCGTAGTTGTATCATCGTCTCGCCGATCCTCTTTGCCTTTCCTCGTAATCACGTTAAACGAAGGTTCCGGCTTTGAAATACTTTTCTGCTCCACTTCGCTCGTTAGTTGTTTCTGTATTCGTTCCTCTTCGAGCAGGGTAGCTGCCCCCGCGATTGCGAGTTCATTTTTAAAGACATCAGATTCCACAAATCCAACGTCGGACTCGAGTCTAACGTCGTTCGTTTCAACTTCGTCGGTCAGGGTTCTTTCCATTTCGTCCTCAAAGTTCGGTATGCTCGCAGAAGTGGAGTCGCTATCTTCCAATGAATTTTCAGGCGAAGTCAGTCCACTGCTTTCCGCAATGATTCTTTGTAAAGTGGTTTTCGGTAGAGATACTCTCTTTTTTAACGGCGTTTCGAACGATTTATACATACAAGGCAAACATCGGTCGCAATTCTTCCTCGGGAAGCCTGATAATTTTGGAATCGACGATAGAACACGAGTCGAAGGACTTTTCCAGTCCTCCGGATACACAAACACTGGACTCGGTCCCGATGTGTAACGCGATTCCGTCGGAATGGTCCTCGAAATTGAATCGTCGGATTTCAAAGATAGACATTTAACGTCAGTGTGCATAAATTCTGAATCCTCGAGCGATTTCTCTTTAGATATCATTTGCAAATCATGGACATTTAAAGGCTTTTCGTTTTCCTTACTTTTCTCGATCCGTTTAATTTCTGGAAATTCTTGTTCTCCATCGTCGCTCGCAAAAGAATAGTCTCCTACCGATTTGAAAACCGGCTCTTCTTGTAAATTGTCAAAAGGTTTGAATTTGAAATCGAGCGTTTTATTTTTCGTTAAACGCTTCAACGCTTTGTAAGCGAAACGAGCGGAATACATCAAGGAATCTTCGTCTGTCAATGTTTTCTCATTTTCTTTTTTAATTCGACTTAATTGAGACCGATCCGTCTTGTTTTCTGCTTGAGCAATTTTTAGCCAGGATCGATCGTTAGTTTTAGAGTCCTTTCCATCCGACAATCTTAAATGTTTCTGAATGTCTCTGAATTTCTTTAGTTTTAATTGCAGTTCCGACATCGTCGGATATGTATCGAAAATCGGAAGACTCGGGAAACTTTCCTCTTGTATCTCTGGTTCATTTTCGACACTGCAAGGAGTCCGAATATGATCCTCTTTGTGAGGCTGAATTTTACGGGAACTAGGTTGAGGATGGGTATCTAATTTTGGGATTCGTACAACTTTAGATGGTGTGGCAAGGTAACCAGTCGTATCTGAACTTTTTAAACCGGCTTGGGACGATCCCTTTAATATCGGTTGTGGAAATGATTTCGCGTCATCGAAACCCAAATCTTTGCTAGATTTAATAATGGGAAGCAATCTGTGCAAAGAATTGTCGGGTGCTTTGTGATCCGAATAAGAGTTAGAAAAAGAGCTCCAATTGGATACTTTATTTTGACAATCTGAATTAAAATCAATAAAGTCTGCATTATTTTTGGAAAGGAAACGGTAGGATAATTGAAGCGAAGGATTTCTTACTACGACCAATCTCTTCTCCTCATCGTCGCAGAATGTCTCCCAGTAATTCTTCGATTTTGGAATGGGATACTCCCATCTACCAATAAATGAAATTTTGATAAATCTATTCATGGCGATGTATTCTTATAAAATTAAATACCTTTTTCCAGTAATCTTCCTACTTCTACAGTCGTTCTGCCTTTTGGATTCCCATTTGCACGTGGCACTCATGTTATAAAAATTTAGAATACCCGTTTAAGCGTATATACATCACTAGATATTTGCAAGAAATACTTTCAAACGATTAACCCGAGATTTCTTCAAATATTTAATTTATCGATCAAACAAATCTTGACGAAGTTCAGGACATGCGTATACCTGACTGCAGAAGTTGCTTTATATAATAATTAAATTGGAAATACCATACGAAGGTACATTCTGGAATTTCTAACTGGTCGACAGATGTATAACATTATTACATGTAGTAACAGAGGTTTTCTTCTCTTAATTTGTTATTTGCTAATAAAATAAATCCAGGCATTGACTAATAGTCAACGTTATTATTCAACACATTATATCATGCGAAAATCTGTATCAATTTCAATGTTATCGACTGAGGATACGCATAAACAAAATTATCACAGACACAGACGAGGTGCATGAATAGCCCAAGCATCTTACGGGATTTCGTGGCTCGCGACCTGAAATACCGACATAGTAAAAAAAATCACTGGTTTTTTAGCGCACTCTACGTTTAAATAACGGTGAGTTGGAGAACCAGTGAATGCGCCAGCAATATGATTTTTTGTTTATTACAGTGTCAAACTTTCAATATCGAAATGTAAAGCTCGTCTGTGATTATATCAAGTAAAACGATACAAGCAAAATGTTTAATGGTATCTCCAGATTCCAAAATACGAGATTGGTATCTAAAATTATTCTATTACGTACTTATGTATCTGTCAGAAAGAGCCCTATTCGTGCTTTACGAATTTATCGATTGGTTTTCCGTTGGAAATGATAAAATTATTATAACGGGATGTTTTATTTATTGAAATATACTTAGGGAAATATTTAGAATAGACCTGATATTTAATCAAAATAATTTAATTATTATAAATGAATTATTCAAACTATAATGTTTGGGAATTCAATCATTGTTTCAATTATTATAAGTAGTAAAATAGTTAAAATTGTTAAATAATATACAAAAATACCATCGCATTGGATGTTTGGTCTGTTCATATACCTCGTTGGTGCCATCAATGACTTTGTTAGTCAGTGATCCAGGTATTTATCTCGTTTTGGGGAACTTTCTTACGTTTTTTATATGTTACTATATCGATTTAGGCAAGTTTTGCACTGCAGCGCTAACAGGAATTAAACAGAAAATATAAATAATCTAATGTTTACTGCTCAACGAGATCACAGATGATATGAATAGACTTCGTATATTTTTTTTGTCTCACGAGTTGTTTCTGTTAAAAACCAATGATTTTTTTACCATGTCGGTATTTCAGAACGTTTGACACAAACTTCCACAAAATGTCATGTCTATTTCTGTATCACGCAAAACTTATTATTATATTTTAGAAAAACAACTTTCAGTATTTAATATTAATTAAGCATCGATTTCATGTACACATCCGAAACATAAACATAAATTTTAACTACATTATCTTTTAACTACATTATCTTTTAGTTTTAATGTAGTTAAAATTTTTTTATAACCTACATGTAAATAAATTATTTTTGTGCTACTTCAACTTGAATTAATAGCTTGATTCAAACGAAATTTGCAAATACGTTTTTAATGATTTAACACAGCAGTATAAATATTTGGTTCATTTTTGAAACTATTAGATTTATTTCTGCTTTTATTCGTGATAATCTAATATGACCAGAAAAATAAAAATACATGCGACTTACAATTGCGAGTAGCGACATATGTAATCACGGCCCAGAGGAAATAATTGCCAATATTATTAAATGGAAACCATTAAATTCGGTGGGAAATGTCTGCAAACTATGGTTATGATTGAATACATGTATGTAATAATTTTTTTAAATTAATGCTCACTGTCTTAAATTGTAGATGTGTTTGATAATCCAAAAATAAGTATCACCACTAGTTTTTATTTGACAATTTCTGGATAAGCAGCTTCTTCTTACGTTTCCTATCAAGATTCCGTTTATAACTGACTGTTTTACATTACATCTCAACATTAGATCGATTAAATCGATTATAGAAAATATCGATTATGTTTAAGAATCGCAATACGTAATTTCACCACTTGGCGCTGTAATCTTTTCTAATTGTAAGGTTAAAATTAGTGCGCGCGCATTTCGAATGAAAATATACTGCGTAAATTGGAAAAAATAAAAATTTCCTTATCCTATAATATCAAATATAGGAAACCGTATTTGAGATTATTTCAGATATTATTTTAAATAATTATCTGTCGAAATTATGTTTAAATAAACTGTTTTGTGGTGTAATAAATAAGAAAACTTGTAACATAATGCACAATGGCGATTCAATTTTTCGCGGATTTATGTATAAAATTAACTACCCGCGTCAACCAATAGGAATGCAGCATTGCAACATTTCGGCGGGAAGCCGTCAGTCGTCTGTCGAACAATATGGCGTTAATACGTGTCACACCGTTAACATCTTCAATTTCAACTACACAGAGTGTTATTGGTATTGTATTACTTTTTAGAAACCACTATTACTTTCATTTACTTAATAATCGTTAATTTAATAGTTTATTAGGTTTTATTATAACCAAGTTAGATAGTATACCAAATTTTACTCGATTGCTTGTTCGATTGCCATAGTTTTAAATAGTTCTTATTACAATCATCTGATATAGAATCTGATTTCGGTTTTATTTAACGATCGATTTATATCGTATATTTATTTTGAATTAAATAAGTTATATTGAAATTAATAGATGTAAATGTCGATATTTTTAATAATAGCTTTCAAGAACGACTTCCCACGGGTCTATCACGGCATTAATGACGTTCTTCACATCAAATTGTAAGTAAACACGCTTTTGTTCTCCCAGTCACTTATTCATAATGCATGAAAAGTCAGAATAGATACAGATAACAAATTATATTATGTTGAATATTTTGTGAATTTAATCCTGAGTATTTATTATAGCCATAGATAATAACATTTATATTATGTATTAATATAGGATAATTTTTTTATACTAATAATGTACGAATACGTATATAATGCGTATAAATTACATATATAATTTTGTATGAATTAGACCGTTTAAAATTGAACTGTAATAAGATTGATGATCGATATAGTAGGGAGCTGTAATGCAAATTATTACCACAATCAATAATACCAAGTTGAGTCGATAATGTCGATAATGTCGTGTACGACACAAAAATGGTAATCTTAATAATTTTTTCATTGAGAATGAACTTATTTTTAAAATTTCTGCCGAATAGGAATATGAATCTTTTCGTATAGATGTCTGACATAGATTTCAGATTTTCTATAGTTATCGACATGTATCCTAAGAGAATTTTGTATTTTATTAAATTTTCGTGGTTAACTGCGGTGGGTCGCCACTATTGCATCTTCGACGCATGTCGGTAATAAAACGATTCGTGGCGCGTAAATTCTGTGCTAGTGAGTAGCCCATTCTTGTAATAAACAGATTTGTAATGTATTTTACAATACTCCGTAAAGATTGTTCTTTACTATCCCATTAGTATTTTACATGTACGTAGTATTTGTTTCATGTGAAACACATAATAGATTGTATGACATTCGATTCCTTTTGTTCTTAAAGTTGGTCGGTTTGTCATCAGTACGTTGCCAAGTAAATTCGATTTCCCTTCGTCGTAAACATAAGCGTGATGTGCTGAATACGCTGTATGCTGTTACGATTTGTTAAGGGTTCTCGAATGCCTGAAGTTCCTCGAAAATTGTAATTTATTTTATACAGTTTGCCAGTCGCTTACTGTTTTCCACCTCGCGCAAATGGAAACGTCAGAATTGCGGTCATCGTAGTTTCAAAGTCCCTGGAATAGCGACATTTTGGCTCGTATCTATCGTACGACAAGGAATGCATGATGAGAATGGTATGCGTGCCTCTGTGATGTGTGACAATTCTGCGCGGTTACGGGTGTTTGAATACATACTTAGTGGCATTATGATTCCACTGGTAGCTCGAACTGGTGGATTTTCAAGATATAAAATAACAACATTGTTTCTCATAGTTTGTAAGTGTAAAGAGATTCTTCTTACATCTTCCTTGCATTCGTTCATTGATATTTCAATTCAACTAGACCGGGAAAGAGTAATTCTCATATCAGAAACCGCGTTCAATTAAAAGTTGTTATTGAATATTAAGGTAAACTAGATTCGTATACCTACGATGAAACGAATACACTCCTGCTCGAAAGTGTTAGGACTAGTTAATACTACATTTATTTCAAAGATAGAAAAAGTTAAACGATACTTTATACAACAAAAATTTATGCAGGTAAAATTGTTGATGCTTGCAGTGAGCAGAAATAAGCGTACAATAAATTTTAAGGTATTTTTGTAAAAGAGCGATATCAGTCTTCAAGATTATAGTTATGAAACTTTTCAGAAAAGATATTATTACTTATTCCCTTCAAAATGATATAAAATCATCATTGGAGGAAACAAATTCAGTACTGTAAAAGTAGAGGCTTCACGCTTGAAAATGAATCTAAATAGTGTATGAATACTTTTCGTATTCCCTGTATGTTAACACTTTTCTTGAACTTTAACAGATTCTTTTTAGTTTAGAAGAAATTCTAAATAGTATACTATTTTACAAAGTATATTATGTCAATTTTTCTACTTCTTTTTTATTCCACTTAACCCGATTTCGTAAACTAGCGACTCAGCTGTTGGATATCAAAACCAAAAAAGTGTCTTGAGTCGCAGTGCATACATTTCTTATCAATATAAAAAGAATTTCCGATATGAAGTCTCTCCTACTATCGACGCGATTGTAGTGTAGTTTCTCTTTATATAAATGTCCAAGAATTGAAAGGAAAGGGCAGAAATCGTAGCGTACGAGAGTCACAGGAGGCAGACGTCTAACCAAACGTATCGCAACGAGAACTAGACGCAAATTGGCCCGCGATCGGTATTCTAACCAAGCCTCATCTATCGGTCAATCAATCTTCCCCATTCACTCGTTCATCCGCGCGGTTCGGCAATTCTCGAACGTGTCGCTGACCAAGATCGATATTTCCAAATTTTCGTACCCGAGGTATATCCCCGGGTCTTTGATCCAGAATGGTGCGCACACTGCGGGGCTACATCGGGATACGTGCTGGAATGAGTAATTCGTGGTTCGGCAGAGTTTGACAGTTTGCTAAAAAGCTCTCTGTACCCGCAGGAGGTGGTTGGCAGTCAGTAGAATGCGTTATGCCGATGTATCGGCGCGCGCGTTCTCATCCGTGTGCCTTCTGTGCGGGATCCGATACGAATCTCTGCGTTCTAATGCCGTGTTCACACTGAAACTTCGCCTTGACCGCTGAGAGGAGGCCATTAGCGCGTGCGAAATTGAACGTTTGTCGTTCGTCTTATATACAGCCTCGCGATTCCGTTCGATCTCAACGCGTTGCTAATCTCATTTCCGTTCGTAATCTGTTCGTTCCGTACGATACCGCAATTTCATCGAGTGGAAATAAAAATTTCAACAGTTGGAATGAAAGAGTGAGTGACAGTGGAATTTGTAATAGCTAAGAATGAATAGTACGTGGGCTCGTAGAATGCTGGGAATCGGCACATTAGCCATCTTTTCGCTTCGTTTGTAGAGAGGGACTGTAAAAGCTGGACGAAATATCGAGACGTGGGAAGGTACGCACGTTCTGACGCTCTGCAACGCGCGGTCTATAATTAATTAACGGCATCGTATCCGGCGTGGGATAATTAAACGATGATTAAACTAATATACTCGAACCCTATCAATATTGGCGCGGTTTTATTAATTATCAGGTAACACTCGCGAGCAATATAGGTGGAAATTGATGGCGGAACCGATTAGTCACATTTACTAACGTTGAAAGTTTCCCGACGAATTGGCGATTATGTACACGGTGATCTGCCTTCGCGTGAAACGCTAGCTTCGATATCTTTTCTGCTCGACGTGAGAACGTGGCTTAAGCTCGCACTCAGTCGTAGGTAGGCGCATAAACGCACGTATTAGCACCCCGCTCCTCACTCTCGTCTGTGAATACTCGCACACGGACCAAACACACAAGCCCAGGGATCGTAGGAATATTTGAGTAGCGAATGTCTAAGCAGCATCGGGTATCAGCCGGCTATGTGCGCCTTGTTCCGACAGCGAGCGGTGACGTGTGCGAAGTTAGTTTCGTGAACCCGATGACAACGATAGCGACTGCGACAGAGACACTCCATGTTCCTCTGTAAAATGACATTCGTTTCGCACCGAGCCTCCGTCGTTATATAAGCGAACAGCCGGAAAGACGACGACGAGGGTGAGTTAGTTGGAACTTCGCGATCGGAACTTTTGACTCTTTTCTCGAGGTTAAACTTTCCCGGTAACGTTCGATTCGGCGAATAAAGACGAACGAGAAGCGCATGACCGGGAGGAGAGAGGAAAAAAGTAGCTACCTTTTAATTACCTTAGCTCGCCGGCCAGACAATGGCAGAAACATCTTTCTAATTATGGTTTATTATGAAAGCCGCGTACGGGTCGGCGTTGTTATCGAGGAGAAAGTAACGCTGGGACGTAGAGAGTAGAAAAAAATTTGTTGTTGCATGGTTGAAAGCATGGTTGAAGTAGTTAGCGTTCGAATAAAACAACAGCGAAGTAGAGGCAACTCGGGGGTTTTGGTATGCGAAATTACCGTGTGCTTCGAGTTAACGTACGGGGGCTGAAACAAGGTGAGAGCTTTCGGGGCTCTCGGCGAGCTTTAATTTAACTGCCGCATACGTCAGACATATTAAAGATACTAACTCTTAGACTGGCGTGGCCTCGTTGGTGTTAACCGGTCCGCAGCTCCTCGAAACTGGTTTTTCCCAGCCTCTTTTTGTCCGGCGCCTTGCAGTTTTAAAAAGGAAGAGTCACCCCCATCGAGGGTGACTCTATTACAGCATTAAGCGGGAGACTTGGCAGATCGTGCTACTTTTATTCAGTTCAAAGAAAAAGACACTTGTCGAGAGGCTCGGTAAATTTACGAACACGAGTTTCCTCGGGAGCACTCGGAGGTTTTGTCGAAGGAAAAATTGCGTTAAACGCAGCGTGTTAATGGTAATTCGTCGCGAAGTCGATAATTAGAAGTTGCCCCGCGGCAACGTTGTAGCGATTGGAGCGGGCGGTTACGGGAGTGTGCGTAGTCTAACAGAATAAATTCGGGAACAGTCGGTACCCTTGGTTTCGAAACGAGATTAGAAAGGTAACTTTGTTCGCCAATCAGCCTGGCTCAAGAATTTCAACTCTAGCGAAGTGGATTCCTCCGGAATTAAGGTTACTCTTGTTATACGCTCCGTTTGTCTCGATCGAAATAATTCGGTCCGCGCGCCCAAGGAACCTGAATGGAAGACGTACTGCGCGCCGCAAGTTCGATTTCTCCGGCCACGTTTGCACAGCCCTTCCTCACGTTATTCGTTGGGGAATCTCGCCTCGTCGAACCGTCCCATCGAATTACAACGTCGGATTACGAAACTTGGTTCGTTCTTCCGTTACGTGGTCGCCCCTTTCCCCCCTTCATTCTTCGCTGCCTCGCAACGTCACTGTTAATCGACTCGCGGTATCGGCAAGCCGCGACATTATTACGGGATTCCGGGCAGAAATTACTTTTATCGCGGCGGCGTCCGGAGGAAAGCTAGGTAAGATCACGCTAGCTAAAAGTTGGCGCGAGTCGTGAACGCGAGGGAAAGGGGGCAGAGTGTGCCGCTCGATTATGGAAAATCCCCTGGTGTCTCGTTCCTCGCCTCTGATATTGTCGCCTTTCCCCCTGCTCTCGAACACATCTGAGACATTGCGAGTAGACTGGACGTCTTACGCGGATCCATGGGTCGGCATACCCACAAGTGGAACAGACAGGGTAGTCAGACTCCAGGGTGTGGAGGGATGGTAGCAGCGAAGGCGGAGGTAGAGGAAGGGTTTGAACCCGGAGGACGAGGAGAAACGGGGTGGCAGAATCAGAGGAGAATGGACCACCCCCTGTTATCAGCTTGGAGCCAGCCGCCTTCCCAAGCCGACAAATTACTACATCCCCACCATCGCTATTCTGGTACCAAATCAAGTCCTATACCGGACGCCCGTGTCTCTCCGTGTCCTTTACTCTCCACTGAAAGATTCGCTGCTCTGATGCTCCGATGCTTCATTCGATGGTGCCTCGTGTCATGGCTTACAACCCGACAGAGACGTCAAACAATTATCATCTTATTTTATCTTTATTCTCTCTTGCCCTTTCCGAGACAGTTCGGTGCTGCCTTGAGAGATACTTATTGCACGCCATTCTTCTTATCTGCCACTCATTTCCTTGAATTGGAATTAGTGAAAGATACACGCGTGGCGTGGTTTGTAATTTTCCTCTTGACGGTCTATTTCTAAATTCAACTCGAAACGATTCGCCAGGGATCACGATGCGTATCACATTCACCCGAGAGATAAACGTCTCGACGAAAGTTTTTCCTCGCTCGCTAAACGTCCGTTCCCGTAAGAAGACGGGAAAACTAAATTTCCCAGAGACAATGGAGCAGTCGTAATACTTCTCCTTCTCCCTCCTTCCTCCGTCTTTGCGGATTACCACCGGTCGCAGGCACGTACATCCGGCGCAATTCCTCGCGAAACTACGCGGAATTTTTCAACCGTTAACGTATTGTTAATAAACTCTGACCATTTCTCTCGACTCTGTTCCGGCGGATAGAGACGTCCCATCCGGCGAAACGGGATAGATGAAGAAAGAGAGGAGAAGAAGGAGAAAGAGAGTGGCAGTTTGGTGGGGGGGGAGGGAGGGAGGGGGCGGAGAATGGTATGCGAGGTAAGGTAGAATGACGTCGAAACGTATGGCCGCTGATTTATAAAGGAAATAATTTCGCGAGCGCAATTTCTTACGTCGGGTATGCGGCAGCGTACAGCTGAACAGCCACGGGGGCTCATCTACTGTTAAAATTCATTACTTCTGCTAAAAGCGGCCTTTAATATCGGACTGCGAAGCTGAAAAATCTTTTTTCTCTCTCTCGCTTCTTCTTCTTTTTTTGTTTTCTCTCTTCGTTTCTTTTTCGTTGGTCGGCCTGACCACCGTGGCGTACCGCGGCTTTTCTACCTATACGTTAGCATGTACGCGTACATAAGCACTACGTTGAACGATCCCGCGGGCGCGGAACGGACAACGATACACGTTGCTTTCGTATTATAGAATGTTTTCGGAACGCCGGGGGTTACGTCGTCGCTACGAGATGATGTACATATATTTACATGAGCTGTACCCGAAATTACGGTAAAGGGGGTAAAGAGGGCGTATNGCGTTTATATATATATATATATATATATATATATATATATATATATATTTTTCCTTCTTTTTTCTCCACTTTTTTCCACTCCTTTTTTTCCCACTCTTTCGTAATTCAGCCGCTTTGCCCGCAAGTTGAACGTTCGCTATCCATACAATAACCCCGGCCAGCTGCACTAAAATTTTTATTGTTCCCGACGAAGTTACGCACGAGCCATCGTACAAAATAGACAACAGGGCAACGTCGCTCGCGATCGATAAATCCTTCTCCATCTTAGGATCGCGTAGTATCTCACGAATACGCGGAAACAAATCGACGCGTTGTTACTCGAGGCTCCGAGGGAAACCGATCAACTCTCGATGATCGAACTGTCGCGAAGTGGAAAATCTTCTTCGGTTCGAAATCGCGATCGTTGCGTTTTGGATGGTATACCAAGACACCGGCGTATAAAAGGCGTATATAATCTCGAGATGATGCCGATGTTCATGAAGTGGTCGATAGAGATGAAATCGCTTGGACGTGGTTTGAAGTTTCCCTTCTCTCGCTGGCAGATCACTGTGCTCGTGACGAGGAAACCACGGTATCGCGTTGGCAGAATAAAGTCGCTTAGCAACGAATTTTTTAATGAAATACTTTTTGCGCTTGCGCTTTGCGCGCCGCATTTATGTCGTTGTCACCTCGAGAACAAACAGACTGTTTTATAAGAAGGGCAACACGACAATGTGGACGGTAGGAGAGGGTAGGGTAGCCCGAGGGGAGGGGAGAGGAGAGAAAGGATGACGTGGACTGGCGAAAAAGACGGTGGAAAAGAAGGAATAAGAAAGTTGATGAAATATTGGAGAGCGGCTTAGGCGGGACAATATTCTGTTGTAAACCGTTCCTTTCCCGCGCCAATAGATATCGCTATACAACGTGCTACGCGTTTTTTCTTACATCTCCCTTTCTCTCCCTTCTCCCTTTGTCTCTCCCTCCCTCTCTCGTGCTCCTGTTATTTCCATCTTTCGCTCTCGCGTCGCGCGCCGGGAAATCCTTTGGACTCGTACGAAATGAAAGACCGTTAGCGAAATCGAAAATTCGACGCGGAGAATCCGCGGTTGGGTGGATGCGCAATTTACGAGAGATGCAAATGCAAGACGATAAAATGACGGATAGATAGGAAAAACGAGAGGGGTTGGAAATTTTTTCGTGCACGTTTCTTTTCAGTTTCCTCGTCGTGGCAGTCTATGACGCGATCTTGCTCGTCGCCGTCGTCGCCGTCGTCGCCGACGTCGAACAGACACTCGATTATAGATCGTTCGGCTGTAATTTCATCCGTTTGTCGAGATCGTTCCGAGTGTCTGGAGTACCATTCATCGGTAGGACGATTCCCCTTCGATTTGCAATAAACGGCTGGACATCTCTCTTCATCGTGCGCCCGCGACGATTCTTTCCCCGCAATTAAATCGTAGGGAAAAATCTCAGGCGAGACAAAAGGCGTCCGGCTTCTACATTCCTTCTTTGTAATTTGCTGTCCTCGTTCCTGTCCCGTCTCTTTTCCACGGCCGGATGATGGAGGACCACTTGGGAACGAGAAAAGAAAGTCCTCCGGGCTTTCGTATTTACGTGCCAGTTCAGCAGAGCACTCCCGCCCGCTTGTAACGCCATCGAACGATCAAACGTCCAACTCTCTCCCCTCCTCCTCCCCCGCCGAATAGAGCCTCGACCAATCCGGCCAAGCGCGATTTGCCGATAAATCTTTCGGACTTTAACCTTGATCTCGCGTCGCGTAACCAGCGGAATATCGCAGATTAATCAAACAATTTGACACGGCCGGTCGGTTAGCAGTCGGAATAATTAATTAAAATTTCATTCAAAGATGCTATCGTCGCAAGTAACTTTCCCCGAAGGAAGTTTCCGAACGTTTCAACTAATTTTCCCTCCCTCCTGCTCGCGCCACCCATCCATTCCATCCTGGCTCCAGCCGGAGTTTGGGATAGTCGAAAAATTTCGAGCGCAACCGTGTCGACAACTATGAGCCAACTTTCGCATTCGGAGTTCGTTAGTGTCCGTATTTCTCTCTCGTCTCCCACGAGAGACATCGCGCATTCCTTTTGCACGGTTGCGACGAGCACCGGAGCTAGAAAGTAGAAAAGAAATAACGTACGACATTTTGGCGGATGTGACGTTTATTAGACATTAAGTAGTAATACCCGCGAATGGGACGGACGGGGACTAGCCAGGTAATAAGGATGGGCTAGGAAAACCGTCATACTAATTGTAGTAATTCCGGCATCCACTTTGGATATTTAATTAAGTTTCCGCTGACAAGCATCTACTTAGTAGAGAGAGAGAGAGAGAGAGAGAGAGAGAGAGAGAGAGGCGAGGCGGTTCTTACATAGCGACGTGCTTACTACTCTCCGCTTCCATCAACCCTCTGCTTAGCTACTGTGTAACCTACCGACCTGCTTAACTGCCGCCTCGAAATCTACACCGCTTGCTAATTATTTAGTATCTCGCCTATCCGCGTCCCTCTAATCGTGGAAAAAAGCCGGAATTAACTCAACGTTTACAGTCGAGCCAGTGGAATGATATTTCGAATATTTCCTCTCGCACGTACGTATACAGGGCGTTCCACAATTGGTAATGATACAACCAAGTAGGAGGTGATCCTACGCGAAGGAACGAGTAAAATTTTTTCATTAAATCCTTTATCGATTGGTTAATTGATTGATTCTAGACACGAGTCTAAAGAAAGAATAATTAACAGAAGATAAAATTTTTGTACAAGCTTCGTTTTCGAGAGAATCGAGTTTGAAAATTTATAATACACGTGAACGAAGGTGAACTTTTGACGGAACGATATTCAAAGCCTATTTCCTCGGAAATGACGCTTCAGACATATTTTCGTGCACGAAATATCCTCGTGTCGATTAATCGCGTCTGTCCAGTACGGAGTTGACTCAAATTCAAGTATGCTCGACAAATTTTCAAACTCGATTCCCTCGAAAACAGAGGCTTTGATGGAAGCATTTTTTTCTTTNTTGGTTTTTTTTTTTTTTTTTTTTCACGCAATCACGGAATCATTTCCTACACTGAAATTTCGTGGCAAAAGTATCGCAAGGACGAACAAATGAAATATCGAGGGATCGATATCGGGTACAGGTGTTACTCCCGGGTAGCATGCCACATTCTACAGTCAAATAACGAGCAAGATAGTCGTCGAGGGTGGTCAGGAGACCGTTTCAGAGTGATTTACCGAGGGTGAAATCGGAAGTGAAGAGTTCGTGGAAGCGTGGCCAACGCCTAAATATCGCGGCGGACGATCCTTCTCCCGGAGGGCGGCCGGGACAACGGGTATTCCTTCTATTATCTATTGTCCGGGCCAAGATTTTAGTGGGGCAGTATATAAGAGCAGCTAGACACGAATGCGGTCTCCCATTCGATTCCGTAAAGTATGAAGCTATCAAAGCCAATGGTCCGAGAAGGCCGGCGCAATTACCAATAACTCTTTGACATGCTCCGTCTACGTTTCTTTTTCCCCACTCGAAACATTTTCTCGTTGGCTCGCGCCGCGGCGAGCTCGTCAGAATTGTTCGCGGAAATCGAACTGACCTCCGTCGGAACGTCCGCGGAAATAAATGTAGATGCTGCGACCGCGAAATTTTTCTCTCCGGTATACCTGCTCTTCTCGATAAGAAGGGAAAACGTGCGCGAGGAGAGAAACGCGTGCATCATCGTGGCACCAAGTCGAATCGAACGAATTCTATATTCCGCTCGTCGGGGGGGGGGCTGAGGGGAGACGAGGATATTGAGATGGAGCGGGAGAAGTTGTGGAGGGACAAATGGAAAAAAATAATGACTCGAGAGGAGGAAAATGTCGGTTCACGGACCGGTGGCCACCACCTCCAGCACTTCTCGTTTCTTCGCAAAATAATGATTCTTCCGGTGGCGTTTTTCTCTCTTCTCTCTTTCTTTTTTTCTTTCCTTTTTTTCTTCTTTCGTGTAGCAGCCAGAGACTTTGATTTCGCGGGCCGATCGGATCCCGAGGAACGAGCGCACCATGTTGAAGGAAGACGGTAGTTTCTTTTCGCTCGGATGAATTTCTCCAGTTAAGTAATCCCTGCTCGTGGATTCGGAATGGAAACAGTGCGAGCGCACGGATAAGAGGGATAAGGATCCTCTAACACCTCCTTCTGCTTTTCCTCCTACTGTTCCCGTCCGTCTTTCTACTCGAGCACAATCCTATCTCTCTCTCTCTCTCTCTCTCTTTCTCTCTCTCTATATATAGAACACGGCCCGGGAAACTCGTAGTTGCCGGTCTGATATCAAGCCACCATTGTTTACCGAATATCGAGATTCTATTGTGATCTAATGAAGGAAGAAAGAGAAAGAAGAGACGGACGATTCCAAGATCGGCCAATTTCTGATTTTGAATTTATAGCTCGCGGCGATGAACTAAAATTGAATTGACATGTAGAAATTTAGAGAATTGAACATTCGAAAGAAGGACGAACAGAAAAGCGTTTCTATCGATGATAAAATGGGTATACGTTTCCGTTCTTTATTCTTCCGATCTGGCAATGCTATTCGTGCGATCATCTCTTTCGCTTATTGGGTGCGAGAAGACACAAGTGTGAGTGCCTTCGTGTGTCTTTACCGGTCGCAGCGATGCTATTCTTGCGTCGGGTTTAGAATATGAGAGCAATGGCTATTTCTTCGATACGTTCGTTTCGACTCGTGATACGGGATAAATAAAACGAATGAAATTGGTCGTCGAAAGACGTTGTCTATTTTCGACTAAATGAGCTAGGCAAATAACGTCCCGAATCGCAGAGACCGCGGACAGTTTTCTAATTGAAAGTAACGCCCATTTTATAACGCTGTAGCTATTTTTGGTGTTGAAATAGCTCTGTGGTTAATTGCGATTTGTAGATTCACCGTGGAGGGTCACTGATCTGTAGCCTCGCACGATCGAGATAAGAGGGTTCAGAGCAATTTATGATGGAAGACAATTTATTATTTGAACGAAGGAAAAATGAAGAGATAAGAGAGGCAAGATGAAGCTAGAGTTGCAGCTAGAGTTCGTTTATTATTCGAACGCCGGAAAATATACGTGATTGTTAAAAGGAGGGAGGGGAAAAAGACGGAACTTTTGGAATCGATAAAATTGATTTCATTAAGGATATACTTCCATTCTTGGTATCCTAACGGCATTGGCAAACAAATTTCAGGTTGCCAACGTTTATCGCTTAACTTTCCACCTTACCCACAAACTTACCAGGAAATTGTTGTACGCAGCTGAACGTACGCCGCGTGCTGTAAGTCAGCCAGGGGCTCGTTAAACTCTTTTCCAAGGCGGCGCGGCATGGATTTTCACCCGTGTGTAAATTCAATTTTTCCTCCCTGTTCGAACATTCGTATTTTGAATTCGTTTTAATTACCCGCGTCCCCGCGGGAGCTTTGTAATCAATCAGCTTGCGTTCAACAAACAAATTGCAACAAGCGAGCCGAAGACCAGAAACAAACCGGTGAAAAAATAAATGAAAAAAATGAGAAAAAAAAGGAGAAAAAAAAATGAAAAAAATGAGGTAAAAAAAAAAGGGAAAACAAACAACGTGATTGTGGAAGCGCGAACAAGTAGCGGTTCGATTGCGTGCACGTTGCATTAATTGTGTCTATTACGCGCGTGTCGGAGTACAAAGGGCGTGCACGTCTAGCGGTACAAATGCGGCCGTCCTTATGTACCAGGCGGCATCGTAGCCGGGCTCCTCCCCTATAGTCATGCTAAACAACGTAGCCGTGGATCCCGTGCAAGGGTGTTACAAAGTGACGGCGGTTTCGTGTTTGTTGTCGGACGTTGGACGTCCATGAATAATTAATTTGTTCGTTTCTCCGGTTGTCTGATGCTGCAGCGATCTACTCTTCTAGCGATTCGCATTATCTTCTCCCTTTACGGAAGAACGTGTGCGTGCATCGCGCAACTACCGATCGAATCGATGAACACTCGCGGGCAGGCATTGACTTCTCCGAGCGTCGCGATTGATTCGAGCGGTTAAACGTCACACGCCCAAGCAATTGCGAGAGTCTGAATTAATTAAGGTTGTTCGTTCGCCGGCTGAAAACCGGCTGAAATTTTGCCGGAAAGTTTCCCAACGGGGAGTATTGGGAAATCCGCTTGTAAACGGTCCGCTAACGATCGGCGATTAATCGACGAATAATTCCGACGCGTCTCCTCGCGACGAATCGCGCGGATTAATTACATCTTCCTGACGAGAACTCGCTTGTTTCTCGGGCCCCTCCTCTCCTCCCCCGATTGGACACGCCGACTCGCCAAATAATCCGTTACAATAGTTTTCGCAATGAATGGGAATCTGTTAGCTAAATAGAAGCTAATAGAAGCTGCGCAGGTCGGATTAAATTTTGATCCGATTGGTGGTCAAAGAATAATTTATGGTCGACACGGTGTTTGATACAGCGTATTACAACATTTAATAGCTAGTACGTATGCTAGAACGAAGTTTCAAGCCGGAGGGAGTGTTGTTAAATAGGATTCGTGCGTATTAAGCAGAACGATCGAAAGTTCATGCGTTCTAGCTGTTCCATTGTCGAATGTAATATCTATTGTTCCCGTGCTCGCGTTCTCTACCAACGTACATCGTACATACGTTGTTCTCTCGATGCAGAGATTTCTTTTAAGAACTACATCTTGAAGAATCGTCCCAAACAAATTTCATTGTTTCACGGAGTCAACGGAAACGATGCTCGTTGTCTTGGAAACTACGTACGCGCGTTCGAGTAAAACCGTCCACGATGGGAAAAAAACCGGGATCTCGATCCGACCTTAAAGTGTCACGCGTTAATTGAGGAAACACTGAAATTAACATTTGTAACGCGTGGACGAGGCAAGCTGCAGCGAAATTTCAAATCGACCGGCTACAATTTGGACGAGCATTAAGCAGCGTCGTATCATGCATAATGCACGGAACATCGCGCGCCGGCTGGCCTTCCGAATATAAGTGGCTGCGCGTTGTTCCTTTCCTGTTCCCCTCCCTGTCCCCATCGTCACGAGCGTCGTTTCCTCCGTTTCGCCCGATTCGTCGTCCCGGGTGCTAAGTACCTTGGGAGAGAACAGACGGAGGAGGCTGAACAAGCCGGATTACGGATTAGGATCAATTTCGAGTAGTTCAGGGATATGCACTGTTTCACTCTCCGCGGCGCCGAATTCGTTCTCTCGCGCTTCGCCTGTTTTAAACGCGGCCACGCTTTAAGCTTGTTGCCTCCTTAAATCAGTCGGGTAGCTAGCTGCTCCGAGAGGCGAGAGAGAAGCAGATTGACGCGGCCTAGAATCCGGCGCGCGTCTCGCTTGAACTTTGATTAAGGGAACGATTAGCAGAACCTGATTCCCCATCGCTTATTCATCGTAGATCTCATGTAAATTGCATTCGAAAATCGATTAAACAGATCTTGTGGATTTCATTTGTTACAAGATTACTTTGTGATTTTTCCATTCTATTTCTAGATTTCGTTTCGTAGTTGCCGAGATATAGTTGAATCTAGCTGTCGTGGGATCGTGGATTTCTGTACATTGCGTTCGAAATTAACTGTATAGAGTTTACATTTGGATTTAATTTATTACAAGATCTGTGGTTTTTCCATTTCTAGATTTGATTTGGTAGTTGTGGAGATGTGATCCAATTTATCTATCGCAGAGTCGTTGATTTCTGTAAGTTGTATTCGAAATTGATTGGATAGGTCTTACGTTTCGATTTCACTTATTACAATAAGACCTGTGATTTTCCTACTTTTAAATTTTACTCGATAATCGCAGAGATGATTTTAATATTAAAATCAAATCACTAGATTCATTGTAGCTGAGGAATGACAGTGTATTGCGATACTTCTGTGAAAAATTTCGATAATTCTGGTAGCTTTAGTGTGAAAATTGTAGAGCTGTGATAATTAAGTAGTACGATCAATCATTGATACTACTGATTGTAAATTTTTCTTAAATTACTCTGCGAACCTGGTGTTAAATTCATGTTACAAGTGGTATAACCGACCACTAATGCCACTGATTGTAAATTCTCCAAATTACACTTTGCAAGGAATAATCTCGGCATTAAAATTTCACGCTGGAATATTACAAGTTCAGGCATTGAAGCCACTGGCCATGTATCTTTAAATTACTCCGTGAGAACTGTTACTTTAGTGAATAAAATTGCATGCTGCGTTATTGTATGACTTTCGATCGCAAGTTCTCTACATTTCACCGTAACAAGTACTGATCTTGACGAGTGCATTGAAATTTTAAATGTGACAAGCGTATACCGATCATGAATTCGTTGAAAAAGCTGTGATATCCCTGGCCGTGCATCGACGCCAGGGATAATCAATTTTCTAAATTACCCGGTGAGAACGAATCGAATCAGTCGAACAGCGTCGCTGAGAGGAGAAAGAAGGAATTTCGGAGGAACGTGTATAGCTGGAATAAAACAAAAGCAAAAAAAAAAAAAAACCAAAAATAAAAGCATCGAATTGACGGAATCGTTTCTGGACAGGTGGAGCTTGTTTGTCGTTCGGGCTCGTAACGCGTGCAACGGCGGCGTTAACTAAAATCGAAGTGATTTCGCGTCGGCAGGAGGCGTTCACCGATCCAGACGAATAAACTATCGGAATATTGAAACATCGGCTCTCTGTGCGGGTGCAGTAATCGTTCATGGACAAACGTGCACGTGCGCAAACGGTCGGCGTCCACGTTCTTGGCCCTCTGTGTGCGCGCACGGTGCCATAGTCACGGGAAAAGCAATCATCTCGGCCGGACGCAATCAGCCTCTGACACACGTTCCATCGCGTTCCACACGCTGTTAGGCGGTCCCGAGTTCCACCTACGTAAGTCGCCTTCTGCGGGACACCCGTTATATGGTGGGCGTAACGCGAAACCGTTGCCTCGTCGATTGAATCCGCTTTGAGTCCCGACGTTACACACTCCGGAAAAGATTGTCCGGAGACCGAGCGGTTGCTCGTTAAACAACGCGATTCAGGCTTCGATTTCGGAGTTTGTTACGGAGTTTTGATATTTCGCGGACAAGGCAAATACGAAATATTTGGCAAACTATTTGGTAATTAATTGATACGTAATTAACACGCGCGGAGTAATTACTGATATGTTGTATACCATCGACATGGTACACGCGGCACGCGATGATCAGTTTCCGATACATGAACAAACGAAAACGCGAGTAAACATACGGGAATGTAAATAAACAAATTGGCAGTGTGTCAATTTTCATTCATAACTGCGTGCGTTCGCATTCCGCGCTTCGCAACAGGAAGAGCATACGACAAACGTTAGAAATTAATGTCTGAGCTCGCGTCTTTCCTCGCGATAGTTCCCTAAATTTTTTTAGAACTTTTCAGAGTGTTCGATGGTGACTCGAATTCCTTTGCGACTGGATGGTCGCCACGCGTTAGAAAACAGGGAATCCGAGGATAAATAATTAAACGCGGGCCGGCGAAGAGGCTAAAGATTTTCCCGAAGCTGGCCAATGGAGAGCGCCAGCCTGTCGAAATGCATTTTCCCAAATCTCTGGTGAAATTTTCACGCTGCTTTCGTTGGCACTTTTCTCTCGTCTCTGGCCACGTGTGTGGCAAACTCCATCGGGCCGGGATTTGGCTTAAACGCGCGAACTAAGAAAATCGCGTTACCTGGAAGTTTCCACTGCTGATAGGAATGAGCCTGACTATCGGCTGGAAATACCAGTAAGAAGCTGTTGGAAACTGCTTTCGAGATCGTCGATCGTCTCGAATGACGTTAGAAGCGGCGCGAAATTTCATCTCGGATACATGTATACACCGACGCTGCGAGATTTCACGGACGTGTGGCGGGAAGCGTAGGTTGCGGAAACAGGTTACAGGCTGGAACGAAACGTTTCTCTTCGCGGTGGTTTATGTTGTTTAGGAGGGGAACGGGCGAGTTGATGCCTGACGCAAATACGGGATGGCTTGTTCGCGGGGAACGCGCCGGTAAACTTTGGACGACGGCAGTTAACCGGAATCAGGCCGAATCGATTATAACGGTCGGATCGTTGCCGCGAGATAGCACGAATCGACAGGGGAGAATTTAATGGAAAACTCGTCGCGTCGCGTCTCGTCGCGACGAGGTGTGTTGGCTACGTTGCCCGTGTTACTTTGCTAACTCGAGTTGCTTCGACGAAGTTGTACGCGTTCAAAGAAAGCGAGAACGAAGAGCGAGAGAGAGAGAGAGAGAGAGAGAGAGAGAAAATAAAAAATCAACCACGCGAAAGACGAGAGAGAGGTAAGGTAAGGTAAGGGTGATGAAAGATGGCGAAGGAACAGAGGGAAAGTGTCGTTGACTATAGGAAACTTGCGCGGGACTTTTTGCTTTGCTCGTTAATGTGAAATTTCTGAAGGAAGTGAAGAAGGCTCCGGGCCGGATGTCACGTCACCGACTTTCAATTTCCGGGACGTGGCCGGCGCGAACCCGTCTACCGTACTTCTGCAAATGAGAGCCGCTGCTGCGTCTTCCGCCGACACGATGCTCCGTACACGCTCCAAATTGATTGTCACTGCGTCGAGGGTGCAAGATGTATGCCGGTTTCTCGCGTAAATCGATTCCCGGGGAGCCACCACCGTAGGGACGAACTGCCGAGGTTCGAGGGTCGATCGTGGGCCAAATATTACGACTCCCCTCCCCTCCCCCCTCCCGCCGATAGCGCGACGCCGATGACATATCTTTTTCTTTTCTTTCTCGCCGAAAAAGGCGGTCGCCTTTTCTCTTTTCCACGCTCGCGACGCAGAAGCGACGTGACCGGAACGACGCTCACTTCTGAAAGGAGACCCCCAGCGAGGAATTAATACCCGCGTGTTGAGAAATATGAGAAACACTCGGTTTTAATTTCGCGTCGGTGAAAACGAAACGTCGATTTCTCGTTTTTATTACGTCCTTTTTTGTACCGAGAGAGAGAGAGAGAGAGAGAGAGAGAGAAAAGAAAGAGTTCGGATATGTAAAAGTTCAGAATCGGAAAGTCTGGCCTGCTTCAGGTCCGTTGCGCTTCGTGCAACAATTCAAAGCCACGCAAGAGCAACACCCCATCAGAAGCCTTGCTCCGACTATTCAATGACATAGTTAAAGAGCCACTGTCTTGTCCGAACGTAGTCCTGAGTCAGAAACTTTCAATTCCTTGTACATCGCAAATAAGCTGCAGTGCACAGGGAACAGCGCGCCGTATCGCGCCGGAAATTTGGAAGTTGACGTAGCTCCCGGGAGTTGGGAGGGAGGAGCGGGCGCGATAGGATGCATCGAGTTCGCCGACATTGAAAAACCGATGGAAACGCGTAATTCACGATGGATTTGCGATAAATCCGAACCGATGAACGATATAATACGGTGACCGGTTAATGGATGAGGCAGCGGAGCTAATTTGACGCGCGTACTAGCCGAGCTTGCGCACACCATCGCGCGTTTATTAGCGCAAAATGAAAATACAATGACAACCCGTGGCGCAGTACGGGCGAGAGGGGAGAGGGGATGAATTTTTAGTGGAAGTGTAATTGCGTTATATTGCAAGCGTTATTCTATAAAACAACTTCGCTCCGCTTTACCTCTGAATTAGCGAATCTATTCGCTATATAAAATGTCCTGTATTATGAAATTCGACAGGACATTTCCGATTTGCTTTTACTACTTTCTCGGAAAGAAGGTAATCGATAATTTCGGCGGATCGTATCGGAAGCGCTGTCTAAAAGCTTCTTATCCAATTCCCCACATACCATCTAATCGCATTCGTGNTTTTGTGCGTGTTGCTTTTTTTTTTTTTTTTTTTTTTTTTTTTTTTTTTCGACCGCTTTCTCGCCGACAAGTGGCGAGATCCAGTTTGCCGTTGTGGCAATTTTAATACAGACTCTGAACCGCCGGGACAGTATCGCGTCGCGAAATAGAGTGCCCGGTGAGTGTGCGGGCCAGATATCGTGTAAGTCGGACTTAAACCTCTCTTCGCCACTTTCGCGGGACAACTTGCACCCTCTCTGAACCGAGGGAACGACCAGATACCGAGCGGCCTCTGCTTTTCACATTGAAAATCCTTTCTCCGTTTGTTCCGTTTGTTGCTTGATTAATGAAAACTGTGTGAAGCGAAGTTGGAACGAATTCGGTTGGAACAATTTACGGCTAATAATTTCAGGCTGGATAAAAAAATGACGAAAGAAACTCGGATGAAACTCTCGAGACAGGTCACTGTCACGAAGATATGAAACAGCAGGGTCGTTTCGTCACAATCATCGATCTGATCAGACCGTTCTGATTCTTTTCAGATTTGCGCGCGTGACAGGTGTAATCTTTAGTAACGTGGTGTAAACACGATATCGAATTTTATGTGCAATGTCTGCAAATTGTATTCGACGTCGGTCGTTCCTTTTGATAGATTTGACACGGGCCAAGTTATAGACAGCGCATAATCACCTGCTGATCATTATTCAGCCCATTCATTGCGTTATCGTGTTCGAACCGATCCGTGATTCGATCATGCAGTATCTGGTACACCATTTGTAGTCACGTGGCGTTCTAGCGAGTCATCCTAATAGTCTCCATAATTTTGAACAATTTATCTACTAACAATGTATGTATATGTATATGTGTATATTATTCTAATTATTTTTCACAATATCGTTTCGAATATTTCAATTGTTATTCTGGGCGAAGGGTAACCGAGAAGGTAATCGAACTAATTCGATTCATAATCCATCGCGTCGAATTTCTTTGACAACAAAGTTACAATGGGAGGCGGGAGTTTTTCTGGAATCTTGGGATCGGTTGTATACCTTCTGGTGTTAGGTAAAAACTCTTCGAAATATAGGGGGATTCGGTTGGCAGCCGACAGTGGAGGGACGCACGCGCGCATACGTATTAGAGACACATAGAAAGTAAAATAGCGGTGTACGGTACGGAGGGTTGGCATTGTTGTTGAGGTGAGCTCGCTGGTAATGAAAAGAACTCCAAACTCTGTCTCTCTGTGCTTTACCCTTTCTCGTTCTCTCTTATTTCCTCCTCCCCCTCCCCTCCTCTCCCCCGTCCAATTTCTACCCTTCTCTCTGTCTCTGGTAACTGGCGTTCTCTCCTTTGCCTCGTCCGCCGTGTTCTTCTTTCCCTCTTTCTCTCTCATTATCCCTTGCGAAGCTCGGGCAAGAGAAACGAGCATTCGCTGCTCCCGTCCTCCCTTTCTCCGCTCTCTCCCCCTTCCGTCGCACTCTCGTTCGGCTCTCGGCCTCTTGTTTTAATCACGGCGCCACAAAGTACGCCATTGTCTTGCCAGTATCGGTCTGAAGAAAGTATCTCAGGAACGGAACAGCCATCTGTATGCGCTCGGTCCGGCGAGAGCTGATTGTAGAAAAATCCCCGTCTGGGGAAAACCGCTTGGCTCATCGCCCAGGGTGCACCTGTTTCCCGCTGAAGCCCTGCTAATCGGGCCAGATCAAACATAAAAAGGGATCGTTGTCTCGCGTGGCGTGTTTCATTACGTTCCGCTCTCGATTCCGAGGTTTTCCAGCCCTCGGTTGTCCGGGCTAAATCGACGGCGACGTGGCGATCCGCGCCGCGTTCGTTTTTCGATCGGGCGCGTGTCGCGAATATTCGATACGATTGGGTGCGCTCCGCGTTCTGCTTTCGCGCGCAAAATCAACGAACGCGGAATCGGCAAAGGTAAATCGCACGGCAAATAGCGCGTGTACGTGATGTAAAACGTAAACGCGGTTGAAAAGGTTCGTCGGAACGAGGCACGGAAGCGTCGCCAGTTTGGCGAACGATTGCGCGATTTCGACCTGGCCGGTCCGTCGTCATTCTCGTAGTTCCCTATCCAACGGTCTACGAGGTTCCCTCGCTGGACTATCTCGATCGCATCTGATCTCGTTGCGATTTCACTTCGTTTACGTCGCGCTTCTGGGAATTACCATTGGGCGTGGCTATCGATTAGCTCGCGGTCAATCGACGCGATTCAGGGGAGGAACGACCGGGCTGGAGGCTCGTGCGTGCGTTCAAGATCATCTTGACTATTCGGCGTTAGTAACCGAAACTGGGTAATCGAACATAGATCCTTTGTTGCCTTTGATCTCGAGTGTTGTTTCGAATCTCGCGCGATATTGGCATAACGTGATACGTGGCATATACGTTTCCTGCTTAGCCGGAATTGGCACGACGCGACTCGTATTTGTCGGTTCGTGTCGTTAAGGGTGGATTTTAGAAAGTCATTCCACGGAACAACATCGAGCTTCAATCGAGGATAACAAGTTTAGTTCGCCGGTATCGTTTCGCGGTCGTTGCAACAACAGTCGCCAATGAAAAAACGACGCTTTTTTTAAAAAAAGAAACAAAGAAGGTTGGAAATCGGTTCGATTATGCATTGTCGGGGTAACGCGCGACGCGGTGAGATGCAAGATTCGGAGACAAACGGCCTTAAAGGAAGTATCTTGGTAGCTGAAGGGAGCGACGCGGCAGCGCGAAGGGTGAGGCAAAGGTTGGATTGGCGAGGAGGCAAGGGAGGACAAGTAATTTCCTTGGCGGAGGCGTGAGAAGCATGCCGAAGGGGGTGAGTAGAACGCGAGAAGGTGGTCCAAACTAAACTAAATAATATTGATGGCCAACGGAAATTGAAAGCCGTTAAGGTCTTCAGCGTTGTGGTGCGAAACGCCGTTGCTGCATAAATAAGACGGTGTGCATTAGGATTAGGCCAGTGTCTCTCAACGTTTCTCCTTTCTTCTTCTTTCTTCTTCTTCTTCTTCTTCTTCTTCTTTTTAGTCAGCGACTGAATGGATCTTCTCTGAACGCGTTCATCACGGCGGCAAAGTTATTCCGCGCCGATGCAGAATTTCGCTGTTTCTTCGTCGAAATTGTCAGATTTTAACCAGAAACTCGGCGATACAAGGCGAGCCAAGTTTAACGGTTAATTTCCGATGACTCGGTGTATCAGTTTCGTCTAATTATCAAACTTTTAACGAAGTTACAACATTGGCAGAGCGTTAAATCTTCCGTTGAGGAACACGCCTTGCACGCAGCCTTGCTGGGACATTATTAACCGCGTAACAGCGGCAGGGAAACAGCGAAATCCTTAAAAATCTCCCGGGCAAAGCCCGTGAAACATCGACTTGGACCATTGGACGAGCTCCAGTTAGCATATTTCCCCGCGAAACATATTTCCTTAGGTGAAAAATAAGGAAGATATTTAAGCTACTAATTTATACGGAGCCGGCCTGATAGCCACGGATATATATATGTATATATATATGTATATATATATATACACGAAAATACCAGCGAGGTGGAAAAAGTCAGTTGGGTGGGAAGAGGTGACGGTATTACCCAGAGAGATTATGATCCCGGGGAAAAGGACGGTCAATCACGGGTTGCGAGACCGAGATAGAAGGTATAGAAGGGAGAGAGCCGAGCGACTTTCGAGCGGCTCTACGTAGAAACACCGAAAGTTTTCACGGTACAAGGCTGGAATCGTTGGTTCATGCAAATTCGACGTAGACGTATAGCCTAAATGCTGAAAAATGGCCGGCTTAAAATATGCGAGAGTGTACGGTCGGCGATAGGTGAAACTGTAGCTTGCAACACGCGTAATAAGTCGGCCGACGTTTCAGACGGGCTTCTTTTTCTTCGTCGTTGCTACGGCCTACACTCGCCCATCAACGATTTAAGCCGTTGCATGCGATTCTTGATCGTGTCGCCGATCGTTAACTTCGCAATATTTCAACGGATGAATGTAGCTAGACAAGAGGGAAATATTGCTAGAGATCCGTCGATCTAGAATCCGCCTTCTATTACCTGTCTATGCGTGTTCGTTCAAGCTTGGACATTTTGCGAATACAAATTTTTTTTCATTGACGTCAGACGTCGAGATTGCAACGATTCGCGAGCGTAAATTCACGAAGCAATTCCGACGCGATTATTCTCGATGGTTTCGGGAGCCGATGTTACGGACGCGCCCGACAAAACGTTCCCAGTTGGTTTGCCCGCTACGTTTTAAAATTCCATTCGGATAGGAACATTTTGTACCGTGACTGCGAAAACACGCTGGCTCGCTGGGAGCTTCCAGCGTGCCAGCAAGATCACGTTAAACGAATAATTGTTACATCGTACGGCGTGTACGTTCGATTACGTTGAAAATACGGTTCCTAGTTCATCGACAAGCGCCGCGTGCCGTCCGTTAATTAAGATTGTCCGGTTAATCAGCGTCAAATGTTCCGGTCACGAAGGTCACGGCAGCCTCTCTCGCGTTTCGCCATTCATACACGGTATCCGGATATATTTTCCGAGTTTTATAACGATCAACAGGTTAACGGATGTGCATTTACCTGGGCCGACATTCTGCATGTGTCTCGCGCAAAACCGCGTTTCACGATTAATATTCGATTCTCGTTATCATACGTTATTACCGTTTAATATTAATTATCGCGACCGAACGACTCCAGCGATTCCATCGACTCGAAATAATGGCGTCGTCGACGGTGGTGGTCGTTGAAAACGTAGGTTGGGCTGCTTACTACGATCTTCTCTCGTGTACGTGATTCATCGGTAGTGCGCTTCTCGCGTACGTGCCGCCGTTCCCCCGCGGATTCAAAGGAATCTCACAATCAGTCATTCGAGATATCGTTTAGGCGCGCCGCGTCTGAAAAGGGGAAGAAATCTCGCCTTGGCTTCATTATCCTGACAATGGTCGGGGCCGTGGTCCAAAGCGCAACCCTCCATAGCCTTCTTCCGACTTCCTACTCTACTAGCTTCTCCCTTCTCAGCGTCGCGCTTCCTCTCGCCGCGCTTCGTGCCCCTTCTCTCTACGCTACGCTTACCCGTACGAGTACCGAAAACCATACAGACCCACTGGTACCACTATCTCACGTTCCCTTTTCCTCCCCCTCCATCCCTCTTCGAGCCCATCTCGACCGGCCGATGCACGCATAATAGCAGCGAAGCTGCGCCATAAAGCGGTATCCCATCATAAAGGCCTCTTCAATCCAGGGAACGCGGAGGAAAAGGAGAATGGGAACGAGAATACCTCTCTCCATCTTTCTACCCTTTTCTCCTCTCTACCCTTTGCTATCCTCCTTTTCTGTTTCGCTTCCTCGCTTTCTTTCAGCTTTCTTTCCGTTTCGTTCGATTTCCCCCCTCTTTTCTCTCTAATCTCCTTGCTTCTTCTTTTTCGTTCTCTTCGTCCCTCTCTCTCTCTCTCTTTCTCTCGTCTTTGTCCTTTACGCTTCGACCGCGACTGACGACGACGACGCCGGTGGTAAACGTTATAGCATTGCTCGAACGAACAAGCGAACCTTGAACAGGGGCAGAACGAACGGCAAGAAGAGGTAGAGGTGCGGCGCGGTTGGATAAAAATAACAACGGGGGAGGAACACTTGGAGGGAATTCTTGATCTTTTAGTGAGCTGACGCTTTTAATTCACAAGAACGCCGTCTCTTCTTAATTGTGCCCCGGCCATCGCCCCTCGCACGGTGGCTTCTCTAATTTTACGTTTTGAAGTTTCTTCTCGCGCGGCAGCTGCTTTCGTAGTTTTTCATCTGAAAATTTTCTATTTTCCGCCGAGCACGGGGATTCTTTTTTTTCTTTCTTTCTTTTTTACGATACCGTTTCACCGGTCCCCTTTCTCGCCCGTATCGCTCTCCTTATTGATCTCCTGTTTTTGTTCACGTTTTCCTTTTTTTTTCACCCCCTTCCCTCCCTCGCCCCCGATTCTGTCCAGTTTTCATTTCTCCGTGCGGGAAATACGCACGCGCGTGTTGCAAATATCGCGTTACGCTTTAATTTCGCGCAATAAAACCGTTTGAAGCTGCCACGACGCGAGACTGCGAAGACCGGGCCGACGATAAACAACCAGAAAGAGATATGATTTTCAATGGTATTATATTCTCCGGTGTCGGCGTTGAAGATAAATTTTTATGCAACGAGAGATAGCCTGGTCCGCGAGAACCAGGCGAAGAAATAAATTCGGCTCGATGGCATCGGTATTTCCTTTCATCGGAAGGAGAGGGTGGAGGAGGTGGAGGAGTAGGTGGGTCACGTCGTATAGATAACCCGACGTAAATGCCACAACCTTGTCCTTGTCGTGTTCGCGGAACGTAATAAAAGATCCCGGGGAAATTCACGAACAAAGAGAGAGAGAGAGAGAGAGAGAGCGCCGTTTCCCGCGTATTGCGATGCGAATCGTAGCGAGGGTCCAGGCGAAAGAAAGTGACAGAAGAGGGTGAAAGAAGCGGACTGTCCCCGACCGTAGATAGGGAGCGACTTACGAGCGGCTTATGTTTCAATTTGTTCAACCTCGAATAAAATCGCGTTTTACGAGACATCGGGACACCATCGTCCGAGGAGAGTGCCGTTTCCCTCGTTTCGCTCGGTGAGCCATGAACACCATTTTTTCCCCTCGTTAATAGAGCCCCTGTTACCAGCGACTACCGCGGACGATTTTTTCAAACCTCATTGATTTCTTAAATTTCTCCCCTTCCACGATCGTACGGGTTGGTTAATCCGCGCTTGGCCTCTTCCGTGAAGCTAGTTTCTCGAATTGGCGAGAAACGAATTCACGCCACTTTCGCGTAATGATTAATTTCCTTTTCCGACCACGAGTCGAGTGTCGCTGGAGGTTTCTCAAAGTTCTGGATTAATACCACGCGGTGTTCTAATTTCTTTTTCGAACATTGAGAGATGGTAAAGTCGTATCTTTAATTTATCAAACGATTGAGTGAACAATCCCTTTGTAAAGAGAAGAAAAGAATTTTGATCCTCGACCAATGAAAAGGTTATCATATCATCGATTGTTCAAACGTAGCTTTATATTGACCAGCGCGCTATAGTATGTAAATTTCGTACAAAAATGTCTGATCTCGTTTCTGAATATTATCGAGCTTCATCGAGTCGATTCGACTTTTCGCGGTCGCAGAATATTCACAAAAGGCGGTGGAAATGGGAAATACTGGACGCGAAAGTGACTATCGAGGTGTATCTCGCGCGAGCAATCAGCGACGGAAGAGATAGAACCGTTCTCGTGGTTGTACGGGGAAATACACGATCGCAAAGATCGTTGGCAGCCTGGAGGTATCCAGCACGATCGGTCTAAAGCACTTCCGCGCTCGTCTGCTCGATTCGTCGCGAAATCTGCTCGTTCCTACGTTCCGGTCCTACTTTCGGCCTCGATGGATCCAGACACGGCGGTACGCGATAAGAAACAGTCAATCAATCCGTCTACTCCCGCGCTCGACTCTATCGGTTCGCTTTCGTCTCTCGACGTGACAGCTTACGAAGACACTCTTTGCACCCTCAGATGTGCAGATGCGGAATGAGAAGAGAACGTGAACGCGAGACGTAAGGAGATGAACGCGACAAGGGAAAGGAAAAAACGAAAGGAAGGAAGGACAGAAAGAGGATAGTCGAAAAGAGAGAAACGGTCGACGGCGAACGAATATTTTGCGACTGACATTTTTGAAACGGTACTGTCTCATCTCTGCTAAAATCGTTCCCTTCCGTCGGAATCGTTCCGCCCGGGTCTTCCTTTTTCTTTTCTCCGCTCCTCCACCCTTCTTGATCCCCATTACTCGCGTGCCATTTGCTCGGCGATTCAATCGATCGAATGCACATTTCGACGTGCACGATCTTCAACAGGTACAACCCGACGGCGCTGTCGGGGCGTCTCTCGCTGTTGCGAGTCGACTAATGTGAAACGTTTGGAAAGAGGATCGCTTGTGCTCGCGGGCCACGCAGTATCGCGGCTCGCAGTTGTCGAACGAGCGTATGAGCAAACAAACCGATACGAAGAGATCGATACGAAACGAACATGCCAGCCGAGGCGGAATAATAACGAGATAGAATAATGACGAGGTGCGGCCGCGTGTAGTACATTCTTCGTCTGCGCGGCGGATAAACAAATTCTAGCAACGACATGTCGTTCGTTCTGATCGAACATTTGGGGAAAACACGTTCCCAGCTAATGCGCGGAATTAACACGAAAGGCCACATACATACTAACGACTTTGCCGATCGAGTTTATTAAACAAGTTCCGGAGATATAACCGGCTGATTGTCAAGTAAAAAAAAATAAATGCGAAAAGGAGACTGGCGCAGTTGATCGAGCTGTGAAAATGGAAAGTTTATGAAGGGAGAATGGAGTGAAAAGATCACGGTGGCTGGGAGAAGGAAAGTGTCGCAATATCGCTCTCGCAGTTACCCTGTTTAAGCGGCGATCAGGCCGGTNGCGGTTTTTTAGGTTTTTTTTTCTTTTCTTTTGTTCCGTTTTTTTTTTTTTTTTTTTTTTTTTTTTTATATAAAATTGAGTAATGTACTCTATCTTGTCACTCTGCCTTCGCTTGAAACGTAACGGAAATTTCTTATTTTACGTTGTGAACAAAAAGAACGAAAAGAACAATATGTGTCAATAAAAAGTTGGAGAAATTGGATCTTTCTTCTAAACTATTGTCATTTAGAATAAGCTTTCAGGAAAGGGAGCTACGATATAAAAATTCTACGAAGCGAAACTCTCCTTTGATGGATATCGTACGATCGTGGAAGAGAGGTCACGTTATTCGAAAATTCGTATTTTCCTTGTAAATGATTTCAAACGTTAACAATCGGAAATACGAACATGAGGCAAATAAAGGAGATTCCTTTCTTCTTTTTCGTTTTATTCAATCGCAGTAAATAGGTCAATAGGCCGTTTAACGTGAACCGCAAGAATAATAAGTATCATTCAGCTACATCGTTATACGCGTATACATTTCATCGAGCGATATTTAAAAAAAAAAAAAAGAAGAAGAAAAGAAAGAAAGAGCCGCGAGCTTGCGAAATATCGGAAACTAAATACAAATAATATCCATTCCATTTTGCCGTTCTAAAATTGGTTCACTCTAGCAAAGCCGCAAATCATCTTTGAGGGAACCTTCCGCGACATTTACTCGCGATGTTTATCCAGCCCTTTTCTTCGTCGATTCACTCGAATTTACTTGGCGAAATACTCGGCCGAAGTTTCGACTAACCAAGCTGGACTAACACTAGATACTTGTCGCTCGCATGATGCCATCCGGAGGAGCTTATCCAGCCAAGGGAGAAAGGAGAACGGTTTAAAGGGAGGTGGGACAATGGTTTGGGGAGAAAAGAACAGCGAGAGTCGATGATAAGAGATAGGCAGCGACGGTTAGTGATGGAGGACGACAGAGAGAGTGTTTGGTCGAGGGAAAGAAGAGAGAGCCGATGGTTAAAAGGAAGGAGAAACGAGTGGAAAAGAAAAGAAAGGAGTGGAGAGGAAAGGTGAGGTGAAGAGAGGAGAGGAGAGGAGAGGAGAGGAGAGGAGAGGAGAGGAGAGAATAGGAGAGGAAAGGAAAACGAAGGAGAAAGGAAAAGATAGTGAAAGAGGGGAAACTGGAAGGGAGAAGGCGCCGGTGCATGCGCAAGAATTTCACACGTGAGCCCGCGAATCCGCGAGAGGCTCACCTCGGGCGCCAGACGTCCTAGCGGTTCAGTGTCGTGCGCGATTCCGTATGCGGCGCTTGTCAGCATCCGGCCGTGTCGGGCTTCCACGTACATACGAGGGTCGATCGTTTCGGTTCTACGGTCGCGTCCAGTAGAAGATAACTGACAACTCCGGGAGTATCTATTAAATGGAGAGACGTGCGGATCGGTCTGTCGGTGAAACATGAACGAGGAACGAAACGAGAGACCCGTCCCGGCTTTCTGCCACGAAAGTTATCTGAAAGCGAATTCTTGAGACTCGGTCATTCATCGACGATGAATGATTTTTGAGAACGATAATCAGGATAGTTGATCAGGATGCAGCGTTTCGACGATCGTCTGGCAGTAAACGGCCGGTTTGTTGCGAGTCGGTAGAATTTGAAAAAGAGGGAGAGAAAAAAAAAGAAAAAGAAAAAGAAAAAAAACGAGAAAATAGAGGGAAAAGAGTGGTGTGCCGCGCGCACTGGCCGGGGGGGAGGGGAGAAAAAAAGGGAGCAAGAGGGAAAAATAAATTCTCTGTGGGGATTGATGGTAACGCGTCGGTATAATTAAAATCGGTAGCGGCCGCGCTGGCTCGTGTAACAGAGAGGCGGTAGAATAAATTTTCTGACAGATTAAACCGAGCTGCGGTAGAGTAATTTTCCCATTAACGGAAGAACAGTGGTACTCGTGATTCTATCCTGGTGAACTTGAACTTTTCACGCAACGTTCTGTCTGGTCGTTCGACTGTTCAGTTAGCCTGTCAGAAAGTAACAGTAACTTCCGGCTGGTAGATACTTCCGAAGAAAGTACACATGGATGATCGAAGGGAACCTGTCGGAATGCACCGACGAAATCAACGTCGCGATTTCTCAACGAGACGCTGAGATCGATCGCGCGCGCGAGGTTATTATACACGAAGATCGATAACGTCGTTGATCGTCGTTGCAGCGTACGTCATTATCTTTATCATCGTGCATATATCGCGCGACCGGCTCCGACTCTCTTGGCAATCGAGCCACCAGTTGTTGGATGGTCTGCAAATAGCTGGACAGCGGCGTGCGGTAACTGCAACAAAAGCATCCTGTGTATGTGCTACACGATGGAATCCCGCTCGTAATGACTCGTAATTGCGCGAAGGAGGAGCCAACGTCGTGCTGGAACGATTTAAGGAACACCTAGCGCCACCCTCTCTCCCTCTGGCCATAATGATTAGGTGCACGCGACTTCAAGGATTACCCGGTTGAAGTGTGGTGAGCCGAGGATAAGAGATTGCGGTGGACGTATCTGAATACGAAACGCCGACTTCCCGACCGAGATAGGTTATCGCCACCCGAGTATCCAGTCGGTGTCCTACGTAAATTACAGATCGACCGTGTAGCGAGCCTGGTTGCTCGGCGTTTCGAGAGAGTTCAACTCAGATTTAATTAAGGGGTACGTGTCACTCTTTGCCCGAGCACTTTTCTATCCTACGGGCCTAGATGCACTAACGGCCTCGATTTTATTTTATTTTTTTTTTTTTTTATTATCCCTCCGCGTCATGCTTTCATTTCCATTTTCACCACGCTGTCCTCCTACCACGATTTTTCCTTCTCCTCTAATTCTTTTCCATCTCTCATTTCCTTTTTGCTCTCTTTTCGGTCGCGTGTCTGGTCGGGTCGTGGCCGCGTATCATTCTCCTTAATGCCCGTCGACGACCCGTAAATCCTCGGACGACCGGTTGTTTCCTTCTCCAACTGTCGTTCTAGCCCCTTGGCTCGCTCTCGCGTCCTCACGGACCGATTTCGAGCTCTGATCCTCGAGAGTTAACCACTCTCGTTCAAACGTGATGTTCGTCGGATATCTTTGCGGCGACGGCAGGATTTTCGAGTCGCAGCGGCGATCGCGTTGACTCGCAAGGAAATTTCTTCCCTTCGAGTAGGAATTGCTCTCTCTTGATCGTCTAACCGATGGATCGCCGGAGTAGAGAAGAAAGGAGAGGATCGCGCGCTTCTCGTCGAACCTTTGTCGTCGTTAACCGTAATTTCACGAACACGCGATAATAACTTTGCTAGTAGAGCCAATATATTCCGGCATTCTCGCGATGCAATTAATTATATTACGGATACCACGATTACGAGGAATTATCGAAACGTGTAGTCCTCGAAATTTCATTGACGCTTCACGTTCGAATACCACCGTATCGTGCTGAAATAACGACATACCTCGCCGGTATCTCTTTTTTTTTCTTTTTTTTAAATCTTTTTCGCCTTCGAAGAAACGACAGTGAAACCTATTCAACATCGTCGGAGGATCACGAACGAACTGGAAACTATGGTGAATGAACATTGGCTGGTCCACGGTTGAAAAATGCCTGCCCAGCTTGGAATTCCTTTGCAAGCATTCATCGCCCCGCGATGTAATAGACTTCAGTTAAATTCAAGCTGAATTTGTTCAAATTCCGCTCCTCTCTCTCTCTCTCTCTCTCCCAATGTGATTCACATTCAGCGTGCAATTAAATACATGTAAATTCATTGGAACATCAATTTTTCTCTTTCTGCCTGACCTGCACACCTGACCCTATCCGAGAACAGTCAGAATTTCAGAGTGAAATACACTAACGTGATTCGTTTTCGTTTTCAGGGGGCAACATGGACACGTCTCCAACGTTGAGCATCGGTGGCTCGAGGCCCAGGGCAGCGCTTCTGACTACCAGTGGTTCCGGCACCGGAAGTACCGACAGACGCGTCGTCTTCTTAGCTAGTCAACCGACCGTTGGAAGCAGTCACGAGACCAAGACCTGGCCGCACCATTGGTCACCGCACACGGTATGTACTTGCAACCGCGTTACTTCACATACTACAAACGCGTTCATTCATTACAACACGACTCTCGAGATCTCGCGATACGGTCGCCCGACACTTTTCCTGGACTTTTTTCTTGTTTGGCACGGATTTCGTTAGATGGCCGCGGGTATGCGTGTGTGTATGTGTGGACACACGACGAACGTGTGCTAGTTGTTTAAATGAGAAACATTAGGTAAATTAACGTCTACGATAGGGAGTCGTTTGAACGATGGACGTTGGTCCGTTCGATATTCGTCAGGGAGAATAACAGGGTTCACAACGGCTGGCTATAAATTTCGTTTCCGCGGAATATTTAAACACGGTCGCTGGGGAGACGAGTGCGGGAGGGGAGGGGGAGAGAGAGTAAAGATGAGCGAAAATTTCGCTCGGTTTGCAACTTTGCGACGCAGCGATTTACGTCGGTGACCGTGTGTGTGTGTGTATGTGTGTGTGTATGTAGGTCGGGGAAAACGCGATTGAAATTAGGGCGATTGACCCGAAGACACGCTTCGCTCGGCGTAAGCACTGCCGACTGTGCGCCACGCGGAAATATGCGGCGTGTACGTGTAACGGGACGACGCATCGAGATGGATGGCAGACCCAGTTGTAATTGATGCACGGCCGTGGTGACACTCGAGATCATACGCGTCGGGAGACGACGAATCGACCTGGCGGATCCTCTATACAATCAATTCTCCCCGTTTGCTGGTGAAATTCCATACAAGTCGACTTGTCACGATAGGCAGGAAACGTCTGTAATGCGTCCAATTAGGGATGAATAATCGTTCGGAAGCTTTCAGTTTTGATTCCTGTATACTTTCGACGACGATATTAAGTTTGGGTCGAAACCGATGAGAATTTACTTGGTGAAATACTTTTTACAAATGGCACAAATTACATATCTTCTCTCTTCGAATCGTGAGCAGCATCAGAGATCATCGCGTATCGTTTCAATAGATCTGCGACCAGCTACTGTATTTGAGAAGATATATTTTAATCATCAGTAGAGTGACTCGACAGTGTGTGTTGTAACGTGAAATCGAACTGGGGATTCGATTAGGCGGCAATTAACCTATTCGTTCTTACTAGATATCACAGTCTAGCAACGATACGGGTTGATTCCATCGTCGCACTTTCTGTTTGTCCTCGTGAAATGTTTGCTAGCACTCTAAACGTCGTTCGTACCTATTCGACGGAGAATGCACACGTTGGCCATATGCGGGACGCACGGTGGAGACTCGTCCAAAATATCCTCTCTCGTGCGATTGAAGTAACTTTCCCCTCGCGGATAGACAGTTGGAATAGAGAGTTAATGACTACGCGTAGAGAACAGTTGTGACAATATTTTACTAGCGTAAATTCTCAAAATATTTATCGAGTTCGTACTCGAACGAAGCGAGCGGAATGTTGGCTTTGCTAGAGTCATCGCCCGAAATAATGAGAAAAACATGCCGCAATAGACACTGTCGTAGATACCGTGGCGGCAAAAATACATTGTTTCACTTCAGCCGACATTTTTTCGCTAACGCGTATTATTCCCGCTGGCAAAGCAAACATTCTTCCCTCGAAATGTCTTCTTTCTTTATTCGAAACAACGCGGAGGTACTTCAGCCAGCAGTGCGCGTCGATTTTCACTCTGCGGAACGTATCGCGTACGAAAGCTCGAGGCTCGTCGCGAAACTTTTGGAAATCTAGTACGCCCGATTATCAAGATCGTTAATTTAATAGCAGCGGACGTTTGAACTCCGGAGATTATCATATCAGATTAAATAGCAGCGAGTGTTTGAACTTTGGGGATTATCAGCCGGATCGCTGGAAACGGCCACTACGTTCAAATGTAAAACTAAGGGGACAAAAGGAAAATTTTGACTTTTAAAGTCGAAAATTTTTCTTTTGTCCCCTTAAAAATTAACGAGAAGGAACGAAAGATTGTACAGAAAAAGAAAATGGAAGAATATTTGAGTTAACCGATATTTGAAGAACAAATTGCCACGAATTCATGGTGAATTGTGGTTAGTATTGGGGAAGGTTCGATCTTGACCACGCATGAATTCTCTGGTCCCGTTTGCCTGTCGACCGGGTAACATCGTGTCATCAGAAGTCTGTTTAAGCTACGGAGAAATTTGCATAGTTATTCGCTGTAAAGGACGAAGATCGTTATAGATCGAATTATCCAATTTTGAAGTCTCGTTATTATCTCTTTTGTCTTTAATACCGTGCGATTAGTTTGCAGCGAATTTTTAGTGATCGATTGGTCCGGCATCGATATTATTGGTCACACATATACATATGTTTCCCATCTCTCTTTCCCTCCCTCTCTCTCGTTTTATTTTTTTTTTATTTTTTTGTTATAATTTGAAACACGTGGAACGAGTTTCTGGCGTTATTCAATACGCGCGCGGGCTCGCTTTTATTTCGCGTAACGCGTCGAAATGGAATAAAATTGAAAATACATTTCGAAGCGGCACGCGTTTGCGAGCGCACGCGCTAGCACATGAAACATTTCACGCGGCCGCGATAATGGTGTTCCTTTACCGTCGGTTAGATTCGTTCTGCTGGCAAGGTGGTAAACTCTCTTTTCGCCACTCGTGCGAAATAAATGCACGGTATTTTGAAATAATTGGAGCAAACAAAATGCAAGACAATGAAGCACACGCAACGATATAATAAAAAACGATTCGGTATCTACTCGTTCAACGCGAACGCAGACTAACGCTCTCCTTTCCGGCCAAAGGCTGGATCGTGGTATTATTTACACAGCTACGCAAACACGGTCACGATAATCAAAGACAAATGTTGTTTGCTGGATATATTACCATAGTAAAGCGCTTTAAAGTGAGACGTGTAAGCTTGTTTTGCTAATCGGTCATTAACTACATTCGCGTTTCTATCTACTCGCCGACGTGCATTGGCAAAGTCATTAATAAAAGACACACCTGCCGTTCCACACCGCTGCGCGGTAAACAGTTTTACCCTTCCACTAAGAATAATTATCGACCGCCGATCGCAGACTTCCAGTCCAGTTTCGTTTCCGCGAAAGTCGTCAACGAACGATCGTGGTCCCTCTCGCTTGTTCGTGCGCTTTTTCCCTTTTTTCTTCCTTTCTTTTTTTTCTTATTTTTTTTCTTTTTTTTTTTTATTTCACGCGCGCGAGAAATCTACCACGAACGTCAATGAAAGTTCCGATTCCCACGAGCAGAAATTTCTGAGTTTCCGCCGCGGACACGAAGTTCGCCGCACCGATTTCCCTACCGCTGTAAATCAGGATCGCTCGATGACATTTTTCCACGAACAGTTCCGAAAGCGTCTCTCTTTCTCCTAGTCGCGCGATCCTGGCTCTTCTTCTCGTTCTTTCTTCCACGCTCGTGGACGTTTTTTCTTTTTTCTTCTCTTTTTCTTTTTCTTTTTTCTTTTTTTTTTGCCCCTTTACAACCCGCTCGTATCTCTTTTTTTCTTTTCCCCTAGTGGATTCGAGAATTCTCCTCCAGAGTTTCATCGTCGGCCGCCATTCACCGCCATCGCCGCCTCGTATATCGCCGCCGACGTCCATTCGTATTCCATGGCCCCGCTGTATCTGTCGTATCAACTGTTTTGTCAGTTTTCGGCGTCGCCCGATGAATGGGACTTCTTCTGAAACTTCCTTTCGGTCGGTTTGCTCCTTCGTTAAAATGATTGGCTCCTCTCCCCTTCTTCGATCCCCGTCAAACGCGCGCCAGAGAGTCGAAATATACGGAGCAATCGATAATGCAAAAATAATAATCCTGTTTTTGCACGGATCCATCGGGAGATATCACGATATCCAATAGCTCTGTGTTTTGGTAATTTTTACGCCTCGCCGTTGTCATAACATTAATTCACCCCCGCGTTACCTATAATATCGCGTCTCTGTTTTTCGATACCTTTTGTTGCCTTTTTAANTTTTTTTTTTTTTTTTTTTTTTTTTTTTTTTTTTTTTTTTTTTTTTTTTTTTTTTTTTTTTTTTTTTGAGGGAAGAGAAACAGGAGAGGTATCGAGACACTTTTGGTTACATGGGAATGTTATTTCAAAATTATACTCGTTCCATTATACGAGTTAGCACTCCTACGTTCCTACGTGGCAATTAATCTAAAGTATCAAAGAAGCGATTTACCGAACAGAATTTTATATTTGCGCGAAATTGAGGGCCGAGAGACGCGTTGAACAAATCGAATAAATTCGTTAGAAGCATTCGAACGAATTGCAGTGAATTTCGGCTTCTTTTCTAATCTGAATTTTCATTCCATTAAAAATATCGAAGATGCCCACTGAAAGGAAGTATTGAACATCCTCTCCGCTGCTATGAAACATAAGGAACAGTTACTTCGACGTAAGTCGAATTGATCGATCATAAAGCGGTGCCATTTAAAATGCAAACTCGTCGAATGAGAAACGAAATTAGAGAAGGCGAACTGACGCGCCTCTCTGATGGCAGTCCATCAAGGATTTTATTTCCGCGTCCGGACAATGGGGCGTGTATATATATATATATATATATATCGAAGCCGGCGAAGTTGGACTTAGAGAGACAATGTAAGGTGTGCTCAGGTTGATCGAGTTGCTGCGATTTCTGGGGCATTGATATATGGACGCCTATTTATTTGGATCCTGGTCGAACGAAAGCCCCGTCCTGTCTTTCGTACAATGCCGCTCAAGTGGCGGAGGTACACGGAGTTCGAGTCTTGACACGGAGACCGAGGGACAAGGGTACTGAATTAGTGCCACTCGAATACAACTCGAGGGGCGAGATTGATGATTGCCAGTCGCTCCGCGATTCTCTCCCCTTCTTCCTCGATTCGTCGCCTCTCTTCCTATCCCCCCGCCGCCAACCCCAACTCGCCGAAAGGAAATCGACGTTCCACGACGCGGACGTTTCACGGTGTTAGTCAAGCTTTTACCGACGTACAATTAGCCGTTTAATATCTGTCTATCAAGCGAAACGTCGTCACGGATACTATCATGTTGACTGAGGTAGTTGGAGACACGTAACTCGTCATACACGACGTTCTTTTCACGACGAGACTCGTCGGCTTTCCGCGGACGATTTTTCTTCTAGCGTTGCGAGTTTTTATTAAAGGAAGATAAAATATTCAACGACGTGTGTGTTCGCACAGTCGCGCGAGCGTATCTAAATAACCGCGTTGAGGAGAACAAGTATATTTGATCGCGCATGTCGGAGTTTACGCAGTGACAAAATACGATGGTAAAAACCACTTTATTATCATGGCCGTGATAATCTGCCGAATTCACGCGGGTGTGTTCGTACGCGTCTTATTGATTCCTTCGCCGTCTCCGAATAATGTTTGCATAAGATATTCACTGAGAAGTAAGATATTGACTGTTACACTTGGTCGGGGAGCCAATAATTTTAAAAAGTCTGCGCGAAACCAGCCGTGTTCCCCGAGCCGCTGAAATCGCGCGAGGCGACACTTCGATCTGAAAAATAACAAATTCGCTCTCTCTCTCTCTCTCTCGGTTCTCTGCCGGACGGAACGACGCTGCGTGTCGGATGGAATCCGTTTGACCCACCGATGGGGGTCGAGTATATATATATTTTATCCCGGGCGTCCGTGAGACTCGGTTCCTCGAGGCAACGGTCGCGAGTACTCGAAGAGCCAAGGCAGAGAAGTAGCCTCGAAATGGAATTCTTCGGCAGCTGAGAATACGCGGGGGGCCGCCCCTTAGACTCGGACGGCAAGGATCTAACCAGTAGAACGAGTTGGCTTTCACTCCCACTACCCAAGCTCGGCCCGAAGCAAATTGAAAATGGGAATTGGTCCTTTGAAGTTCGAGCAACGACCCGTCCATAATCTTCTTAATAACTTTCCCCATCCTTCCTTTTCGCCACCCCATCGGGGATCATTTTGATTCTAGCCGGCTATCTCTTTCTCGGCAATTGCTCGCTACATGCTTTCTTAGCCGACGGACCTTCTAAGCTGCTTGCTCGCTGTCGCATCTCTTAGAGATGTGACGCTGTGGTTGCAGCGTGTGGAAAATTATGATCCGTCGTTACTCGACAGGACTGTGAGTCCAAATTTCCTACCAGAATCCACGAGATTTTCTTCACCTTTGTGAATCTTTTTACGACACAAGTGTACGCAAGCCACGTCGAGTTCGAGGAAGTTTCTGTCTCTGTAAACACATTAATTTCAATAATTCGTATTATTCAGGCCGGAGTTAATTAATTTGGTAAACGAACGAACCCTGTTTGACAACAGAGAGGAAAGAACCCGTGGCCTTTTGTTGGCAATCTATTTGATTAGAAGCCGACCAATTTTTTTTTCTTTTCTTTTTGCATTCATCGGACGGAGGACGGACGTTAGCCGCGACAAACGCTTTAAAGTGATTTATTAATGGTCGTAACGCACGTACCGAGGCCGAGCCACATGCGCGCTTTTGTACACTCGGAGGAAGTATTTTTTAACGAGCGCGAAACATTTTCTTTTTGTTACTTGGCTAACGACTCGACCGGCATTACAAGGAAATGAAATTAAAAATGATTTTGCCTAAGGGAGTCCCTCTGGTCGGCCGATGGGAAAGAAACGCGCACCACACAAAGGAATTATACGCGAGAGAACGGTATAATCTAGTTTTCGAATATTATTATCTGGAAAGCGAACGCGTTGATAAATTCGAAAGAAATTCCACGGACACCTGCGAAATTCGACACCTCCGGCGAGATTTCTCTCGCTTAATCTGCCATTCGACCGGAGATTTCCATTTTCTTTCTATATTTTATTCGAACAAGCGTCGAGCGTAACGTCTTCGCGGACGTTGTTCACTTTGGGACCGGCGCTCTCGATTCCTCCTCGCCGCGAAGAAAACAACTTACGACGGAACGTAACCAGTGCACGTCTCCCGATGCAACGGCCAATAATGAAGTATATCCAGCCCGAGAAGAGCCCAGAAAATAGATGTCGTAAAGTGAATTCATCGCTCAGCCATGCGCAGGGACTGTCTTGTCGTTAACGCGACAGCCCATTACGACCTACGACTTGCCTTTTCTTCTTCCGGTGCACGCACGAGCCACGCCGTGCTACGTCGGTGTGATTTACGATACACCGAATTTTTTTTTTCGTGGCAGAAGGTGAGGTATTTCGCGCTGTTCACTCTCTGATCGAGAGTTTATCGGTCGATTCGTGTAAAGTACTCCGTTTCCAATTACCGATGTTTCCCGTACAATTGCCCGCTGGAACCTCTCCTATGACAAATACTCATCCTCCTGTTACTTGCGCTTCGCGCTGTTATTTCGTTTCGTTTCGTTTTCCCTTTCTTTTTTTTTCACATCGAGCGTTTTAAAAAGCGTTTCGTAGAAATTTCATTTCAGCAAATGCATGGAAATACAGCGGATGTTTCCGGTGAGACATTCGGCGTTTCAGTATCGTTTCATTTACCCCCCACCGTCCGAGTACGATGTTAATCGTTCGCCGACGAATCGTCTTCCGTTCCGTCGAAATAGCTGGAAAATCTGGGATGCTTTCGCGGCTCGTAAGTCCGTCCGTGCAACAAAGTTATTCAGAAACAACGTTAACGCTCGTCCACGAGATCCTGGAAATTCAACGGACGTGCGGGTTGCGCGGAATTCTCGATGATTCGCGAGGGAAATGTTCGTTACGCGCGTCTCTCGACTAGGAGACGACATCGGCCGCGCGGAAAGTTATACGGAATCGGCGAGGAAAGAACGACGAGCATGGAGGGAGCAGAGGGGAGGGAGGGAACCGTCTGCCGACTGGCGGTTAGGCAGCAGCGAGCGAGTCGTTAATTTCATTTAGCACGAGCCACGAATTCGATTAACGTCACGCCTGACAATCGAAATGATCGTCGACACCTCGACATTGGCTTTCATCGAATAGTTTCTGCCTTCTATCTGCCTCCCTACTGGGGCCCCGTTATCCTTGGCTCTCGCGTTTCCGATATTCCGTAAAACATCGGCCCAAAAAGACGTGAGCCGACAGCGTTTCGATGCGACGTACTTGGATAATACGGCGATTAACACAACGGGGGTGAAATAAAAAAAAAAAAAAGAAAAAAATCGGGCAGAGGGGAAAGTTGGAGCAGCGATTGCTTTACGTATTGATGTTGTAACGCTTAGATTTAGCGCTTAAAAAAATTTCAATACCAGTTGTTTCGTTTCCCTTTCATCGCGACACTTTATTCACAATTCAAAGACCAAAGTGATATACGATCGCCGGTGACCAATTCGAACGACTCTTTATTTCTCTCTCTTTCTTGCTCCGTCCGCGAGATCGAACCAGCATCGTTTTCGAAGGGTTTAAACAAGCTCCAATAAGACGAGCAGAGCTATTTGCACCGTGTGTGCTTGTTCCGTGGTATCCGCTTCAGTCACCTCCGAGAACTCGGGGTGTCGATCGACGTCGTGCTTGACCCCGGAAGACAGGTCGTTAATTTTTTACACGCCCCGGCAACCGGGCTGCAATGCAAGCCGCCAGGCCCCTTTCACCTGCTGTGAACCGAAGTGATTAAAGATGCACATGCAAAGTCCTGCGTGGCCCCGGTTGCACCGTACCTTCGGCCGAGCCGTGCGAAGAAATTCCCTAGCGGGGAAACCTTATCCGGTCGAGTATCGTACCGTACAGGCGTGCTCGATGCTGTCGCATAAATCATTGGGCAATTCGAAACGGGGCTGAAAAGAAATCCAAGCCTCTGCCCGGCTAGTGATTAATTCCATTCGTTAAGCACCTGGATGGACCTCTCTCGACGTGGACGAACTGGGGGCCAATTCCGGCGCGAATCGGTCCGAGTCACGATAGTGGCCAGTGATACACACTCGTCCGGGCGCGAGTAGCCAGAGATAACCGCAATAGGAAAGCGAATCGCGAAATACCATAGGTCGGCCACCGATCCTTCTCTTCCTCCTCTCCTTCTCTCTCTCTCGTTCCGCTCGGTTCGCGATTCCAATTTAACGCGGCTCTCCCCATCCGTTCCCCTCAAGCTCGATCGTTTCTTCGTTCGCACGGGTCGTTCGCTCGCTCATTTCTTCAAGCTCGTCAGGCGAAACTGAAACTTCGCTCGTTCGATTCGTTGGTCTCGGTGTGCGCGCACCGACCGTAGTCGGCTGGCTGCAATTCCACCGCAGATCCTGCGAACAGGAAATGTTACGTTACGTTCGATATCGGCTGTAGAGAAAGAGACAGAGAGAGAGAGAGAGAAAGAAAGAGAGAGAGAGAGAGGGGCTCGACAGCTAGTAGTTAAGTAGCAGCGAAGGGTAGTCAGGTTTAAGCGCCACCTGTGCTTGTCAATTAAGTTTACGCGTCTCTCGACCCAACGTTGTGCAGCCTGTCACCCAACCTCCACCATCACCCTTAGTTATTCTCGCTCTCGACACTCGAGCAGTTTCACCCTGTACTCGGCCCCGCCGTTTTGTTTCCTCGTCCGCTTCTGTTGCCCTTTCTTCCGCGCTGTTACTCCGTCCTCGTCCCTCGTGCTCTCTTCCCCTCGTACCCTAGACTCCGTGGCATTCCCTCGCCTTTTTCGTCGTTTCCCTCGCGTCGCGAGCCTCGCGATGTCGACGAGCGTTATGAATTATTCGCTCGTCGAGGTAAAAATGTCTTCAACCACGGGAAAATTCGACTGCGGTCGAGAGATGCGTTCTCGGAGAGCGGCTTTTTCGCTCGCTCGTTCGTTCGACGATAACGTGACTCAAACGTAAAATGTATATTAAAGTGTCGCGCGCTGAAAGTGTCGAGCGGAGGGAAATTATTATTTCGTAGACACCGTTGACGGAAGAAAATTTACTTTTCTGGTGCAGAGAGTGCGAAAGTGTTGACTCGCTCCCTCTACTCTTGTTTATGGTTAATTCTTGTGTTTGGCGTTTCGGGGATAAGTGTCAGAACACAGCGTGTGTGTTCGGTCTCTTTGGTCAGCCACCTTCCATTTACGTTACGACCGCCTGGAAATTTTATGCTCTCAGGGGAAAAGCAGTTTCCTCCGTTTTTCGGTTTTTTTTTTTTTTCGCAAAAAATGTGGACACGGCAGCTTTCTGTTTCGTGGTTTTCGCAATTTTGCGTTGTTTTCATCGACTGTGTACGATTGACGGAAACAACTGCGCCAAAAATATAACATACGTCCCGTACGAACAACGGATCGCTGGCGTTTGCCATCGAGAGAGCAAGAGAGAGACAGAGAGAAAAATAACTCTCCGTTATATATCAACCGTGTATTGTGACTAGCATTTTTTTTTCCTACGCTGTTTTTCGTAGAACTTTGAACATTAATCTACGCGAAGATTGTCTACAAAGATAAATCCCGCCTCTTTCGAGGATAGTTATCCGACCAGATCTCTTAAAGAGTGCTTCGCGTGATTGTAAAACTTGTCGTTCCCTTGGTCTCAGTCTGAGCCAGAATCGGAAGATACGAGCCTTTTACGATGCAACGAATCTTGCGTATCACCCAGCAACACCCTTGAGTAAGTACCGTGCTGTTATGTGTCGTTTCGCGGCTCGTACGCGCCGTATAATTTTTTCGACGCGCCGCGTGTACCCTCGCGTGAATTATGATCGCTCCTCGCTCGAGCTTCTCTCGCGAAACTGATTTTTATACGTGGTTTTTTGGGACGGATTTACTAAGACGCGGTAAATTACTAGGTCCTTTGTGCTTGAAGTAAAAATAAGTAGGACGCGTTGAGATCCTCGAGTGCCGTATATTTTGTCGTCTACAATTTTGTGATTAGGTGCCAATTGAAGATGTATTAAATTTGAAATATCGAGTTTTGCATAATTTAGTAATAATAAGTAGAACACGTTGAGGCAATATTCTTGAGTGTACGTCGTATAATTTCGTAGATTTGACGATAAGATTTAGGTGCCAATTGAAGATCTATTGAATTCGAGATATCGAGTTTTGCATAATTTAGCAACACTTTGATAATCTACTAATTTGAAAATTCTGCACTAGGAAAATTGAATATAAACTTCTCGACAAGAGAAGCACTTCATCAGGGAAAGAAATACGTGTAAATATGTTTGTTCCTTGAGTAAAAATAAAACTCATTGAGCCGGTAGCCTTTGACTCTGAAACGGATAAACCGAATCCGTCGATTAGCAAACAGATGGATCGTAAACGCGTGCGAAACGAGCACAGGGATGGATAGAAATGTAGACAAACGGCATTCAAGTATCAAAAGGTAGAACATGGTTGATTGTAGGGCGTGCCATTTTTACGAGCCAAACGACATAGATAACGCGTTGCGTATTGTAGCTGGCGCATAATGGCCACGATGCCGGATCCCGTTTCAGTTTCGCGAGGATCGTGGCAGAGAAACTGACTGGCTCTACTAGTTTGTTGGCTGGCTTGCTTGCTTGCTTGCTTGCGCATTCGAAAAATCGGTGTTTGTTATTGCCGAGCGTGCACGTACGTACGGGTACTCTATCCAGTCGCGTGTGGTCTGCCTCGATATCCGGAAAAATGCACTCACAGATATTGCGCCAACAGGAAAGTAGTGTTTCGCCCCTCCATGGCTTCTCTTCCATGGCTGAGTGCACCGAATTGTTATTGCCAAACAATCGATTTCTGATTCCGCCAGCCAAAAGACTTCTTAGCCAGGATCGTTCTTCCTCTCTTTGTTTCCCAACTGTCTCGTTCGGCCCGTTTTTTTTTTTTTCGGGTACGCGTTGTTAATTCTTCCCACCTTTTATCCCGTAGTTTTCCCTATACTTGCTTGCTGATACTTGCGACGAGTAATTTCCAATCGATGCCGAGTGTACGCCACGGTAATAAGCGGGCGAGACCGTCAAAGTCGCAAATGACGAATAGTGCGGCGAGGCGTGGGAATTCATACGTCTCGCCTGTTTTAAATTTCTGTCACTGACAAACACTGTGTCGTTGTCGATGATACATGTTTCATCTGTAATTGGCGTCAACAACCATGAAACTTTACGCGATGCGATGAAATTCTCACTGGCGGAGGATCCGAATGTACGACGACGGAAAAGCGCCGTCGGAAGTCGTCGAGTTACGTCGATCAATGTATTTCAGAGCTTTCTTCGACCTTTTGCGCCAATTTTTACAGATTTTTGTTCCAAAGTTTTCACTCTATTATTTCCTCACAATCAGTTTCAAGTATATTTCAATACAATCCAGTCAACATTACTTTTTAGTAAGTACCCTTATTTTAAAATGGACAATGATACTTGTTATTATTGGTGATATTCGTTCGGACAAGTTCAAAAATAAAGACAGATTACTGTATACGAATCAGTTGCCAGCGCAAGGGGTTAATTAGAGACGACGAAGCAGAGATGATTCTTGCAAAAACAAGGAAGGAAACGATCGAATCGTCGAGTCGGGGAACGACACGTCGAGGACACGTGTCGTGGCAACAGCACGTTCACTGCGCTAGCCCCCCGAATTGCCCCCACTAATTGAAGTTATCAATATTAATTGAACGTCGTTGTTTGAAACGACGCCGGTGTGCGCATCATTAGAGACATTAACACCGCCACGGCAGAAATTGCTTTAATTTAGTAGTCTTGCATGTCTCTAACGGGATTGTAATTAACTATGCATCGCCAAGAGGGAACGACGACCGCCGTCGTTCACCGTGTGGTTTAACGGCGTGCCACGAAAATCTGATAATTCCGAGGGGGGGGGGGACGACGTCAAATTGGCAAATTTAGTCTAAGACGCGATTCTCCTCGAGGAAAGATCAATCGCTTAACATCAACCGCGCGTTCTCCGGGATTTTTCCTTTTCCTCCGATCCTGGTGATCCTGGTGCTCCGGTGCTCTCTCTCTCTCTTTCTCCCCCTCTCTTCTCTGTCGTCATTTTCGTTCGTGAGTTTAGAGCTTTGATCACCATTTCCACCTCTCTGGTGTCCGGTCGTTGCACAGTGGGTCCACTCCTTTCAGACTAAGTCGATAATTTGATTTATTTACGTTTGAGTAACGAGCGCGCGGCTCGGCCGGTCGATATCGTTTGAGGACGAGCGTACATACATTCATACGTGAACATAATCGTTTCTGTAATACGATGTGATGCGCGGTGTGAATGCGCTCGGAGCTTAGTAATTATACAAGAGCGCGGGAGAATTATTCATAATATTTGTGGAATTCGCTTGTACCAGCTTCAATTTTGTTTCATCATGAACAGCGCGTCCGGCGCGGTGCTCGAAACGCCGTGTTCCCGCTGTTACCGATTCCGATTGGCCTACTCTGGCTTGACCGAAAAACCGGTACGCGTAAAATCCGGATAAACGTTACCAGCTCGCAGCAACTCGTTACCATTCCAGGTGAAGCGATACCTGCTTGATTGTGCGACGCCGTAACGAACACACAGTGACCGACCGGTTACAAGTTTACGTCCGACCCAAATCCTTTTCCCTACCCTCTGTTGGATAACCTGTCCCTCCCTTTATCTGTGCCGTTTGTATTTTTTCCCATTAAAAAGCTTGCAAATCCACCGTCACGTTACGTTCGCGGTCGAACGCCTATCCCGTTTGAAAAACGAACGAAGCCTCGCGATTTTCGGACGAGAACGGGGGCGAGGGGGGAAAAAGAAAAAAAGAAAAAAGAAAATACGTATCGTCGCCGCGAAGAGCATCGTGTTCGTATCCAGGACTTTAGGTACGATCAGCATCAAACTCGATTTCGCCTGGATATAAATCTCGGCGGCCCCGACAAGGTGTATCGTGCCTTTCCAGAAGGTTATAGGGAGTCTTCGTGCCGGTTACACGGTGGTGGTTGCGGCGTCGAAACGACACGAGCCGAGGGTTGAACGTTGGCAAAGAGGAAGGGGCGAGGGGTTGAATGACGATATAGAGGGCGAGAGGGAGAAGAGGATAGGGTTGGAAAGGCGAGGGCGAGCGCACGAATATAGATGGCAGGTACGTGTTGTCCTGGACGACCACCCCCCAACCCCCTCCCAAGCTGCGCTCGACTGATTTACTACCCTCGTCTTTGGCTCTGGGGTATCGGATTCGTTGAAGGTCCGGTCGAGGGTGCCAATCGAAAGTTGTATTAAAACGACGACGATACCTTACGACACACGAGATACCGCGCGGCCACGGAGATCCTTCTTCCGCTGTCACTTGTCGAACAGCGTTGGTTGAACAGCAACCGAAGGCAAAGCGAAAGAGATCGCAAGTTTTTCGCCGCGAGTTCTCCTGCTGCATCGATGGGCTACACGTCAGCGGCGATCTTCCCGGCCTTATTGTACGGAAACGGATATATCAAACGGCAGCAGGTATCGCTTCCGACGGCTTACCAAAGCGAGCATCGCGAAGTTTACGAGATGTAGCTCTCCGACACACGTCGATGAAACGTTTGTCACCGATGTTTGTCACCGATGTTGTCCTTGATTTACGGTGCTTAAGAAGACGTTCCACCGGGAAGCAGGAACTTTCCCCATCCCTCGAGTCTCGCCTGCCCGGAGAATTCTCGCCGCGGAGAATTTCAAAGAAACGAGAGAGAGGGCCTCGACCGAGTTTTAATAAAATAAGGCGAGCGTAGAAACGTTGCTTCCCCGAGAACTTTGTCAACTCTCAAACTATCAAAACGGTAGTTGCCTTCTGGCGCCATTTATTTCACTAACTCTCTTTCTCTCTTTCTCTCTATTTTCGCCAGTCTCTGAAACGCCAGACTGGGCGAAACGAAATTCGGAACGAACCGTCGCAGCGAGCCGCCGGCTGCGGATTGTAAAATCAAAAATAGCCGGGCGAAAATAGAGCGTCACGGGGGAGTAGCTAGCGCGTAGAAATAATTCGCGGGCTCGTTCCCTTTTCAGGTTGTCCGGGCGGAAAAATATTCGCGTTGAAACAAGATAACGCGGCGGCGAGATACCGTGCCCTTGGGCCAGAGTACCTGGGAGAGGATATTTTCGCGGAGAAAAATGCCGAACACGCTTCTCGAAAGATAATTAAATCGTTTGAAACTGGCTGAAGCCATTCTATCGTTCAGATCAAATAGATCAAAAGACGTTGCCCGGTCGCGTAAGAGTAACATGCTCAACACGCTCTGAATAACACGCGAATGATCGAACAACTTGAAAATGGGACGAGGCGTGTCGTTAAAAATTTGCGAGCGCCGGCAGACAAATGGCGGTGATCTTTATCGCCGGTTGTACAGCCTGCTATTAACAACCACCGCAAAAACCTGTAATCTCAGGTCAAAGACAAATCGCTCCTCGTTGCGCCGCGATCTTCTGTGTAACTTGACGTAACCGCCATTTGTCCGCTGCTCCGTCCGTTGGTTTTACGTTTCGCAAGCACCGAAAGAATTCGCGCACTGGTTTTATCGTCTCCGATGTCGACGAGATCTCTCGCTCGTTGGGGGGGGGGGAAAGATATCGCGAATAATAAAACGATAACCCCGTTTTATTAACGGACGAAGGGACGAGATCTCGTTATTTCTCCCTTTTTTTTTTCTTCCTCCCTTCCTTCTTCGCTGCTGATCGCTGGTTGCTGGTGACAGAAGGGTGGACAGTTTATCTTTGAACCGTTCGCGGCCGTGGTTAAATGTCATCGGTAGCAAGGAGCGTTCGAGGTTCTCGTTGGAGCATCGGGGAGCTATGCGTTCCAATAACACGTTCTGAATATTATACGCGGCCCCATAAATAAACCCCGAGAAGGGACCGACGTCGGTATCCCGTTGCGACGAAATATCGCCTTCGTATGGCTTCTGTCAGGGAAGCCAGATTAGGATTCGGATGCAGTCGCGACCTTAGGTCTCGCGGGATGTGTCCTCGGCGGAGTAGGCCGCGCCAGGAAAGGTTTCGCGAATAAGGTCAGACGTATTATACAATCCTTCCCTCCAGCCAGCCAGAGGGAGAAAACATTCGCGCCGCTGTTGACCTTTTGGGAGGGATCGTAAATAAATCTGGATTTATCTTTGGACGTTCTCTCGAAAGCTTCGGAACACTGATCCAAGCGTGATCGATGAGACTAAAACAGGGAGGTGGGGGAGGGGGAGGATGGACGAGTCGTAAAACATAGAAATATGACAAAGAAAAGAGAGGAATTTGTCCGTTCTTCTAAACGTGA
>NIPQ01091688.1:0-16217 GCA_002806875.1 Lepidotrigona ventralis hoosana
ACTGGAAAGGATTGATCGATTGACAGCTACGAGAAAGCCTTTTCCCACATCTTCTTTTCTGCTGTTGTACTTCACAGTTTACCTACTGTAATTTATAATTCTCTTTCGAATTACTGCGTTTTTCGAGGAAGTCAGAAAAATTTGGCGAGAATAAGATTGATCACAGAAAACTGTCATTGAGACGACAAGAAAGGGATATTTGGTAAAAAGAAAATTACTTTAGTAATTCTCTTTCGAATTACTGCGTTTTTCGAGGAAGTCAGAAAAATTTGGCGAGAATAAGATTGATCACAGAAAACTGTCATTGAGACGACAAGAAAGGGATATTTGGTAAAAAGAAAATTACTTTAGACTGATTTTCTACTCGTAACTATTACTGTTAGGAAAAGTGCATTGTACGGTGATTGATTTAATACTCGTTCCTTCGAAACTTCGAAAAATAGATCCTTGAATCTCCAATCTTAAATACGAAGTGATCGAAATGACTGATTTGATACTCGTTCAACCTACTAAAATTCCATAAAACTTCGAACCCTTCGTCTCGAGTAAAGACGAAATGATCGAGATGACTGATCTGATATTCACTCGATCTTCGAGCAGCACTGGAGCCTCAAATCACTCGTAAAAACCTACGCGAAGTGAGTGCTCGAGCCCTTTTAAAACGTTGAAAAAGTGAATCGTTGAATCCATCTTAATAACAAAATCTGGTGTCTCCAGGAAGATCAGGATCATCGGCGAGAATAATGTGCGAACATGAGGTTTGTGCCGCGGTCTGGCTGGGAGGATCTCTGCAGAGTTAACACCTGTTAGATATCCATCTTAATAACAAAATCTGGTGTCTCCAGGAAGATCAGGATCATCGGCGAGAATAATGTGCGAACATGAGGTTTGTGCCGCGGTCTGGCTGGGAGGATCTCTGCAGAGTTAACACCTGTTAGATAGTCGGGCAGAAGTGCTGATGTGACAGAAACGTGGGATAAATTTCGATCGACCGCGGGGACAATCCGGGGAGGCCAGATTTTTCACCGTGCGTGGTGTCATTATCACCGGGCCATCCGTTATTAATTCCACGAGACACGCGAGTAACAGTTAGGGTAGCCGGGGGTGGTAGTTTCGACGAGTGGCTTCCGTCGAATCGACGAGCGGGGAATCGCATCTCGATCAAAGAAACGAGGAAAACGTTCGAGGGGCCGACGTCGGGATTCCAATAAAACGAATTTTCTCCGCGAGTTGGCAATCGAGACGCAGAGGAAGAATTTGCAAACGGATGCTCTTATTTCGGCCCCGTCGCGGGATAATGAAATAAGGATCAAAGGATCGCGGGGCCACGCGGGGCCGGCCAAGTTGCGCGCGTGCCGCCGAGGCAACCGGAAATCCCTCTTTAACCAGCTGCTGCTGGAATAATCATCGTCATTCATCTACTCTATTCATCTGATCTTGTCAAAGAGAGCCGAATTATCATTGAACTACGTTGAACTTGACACTGTATACCTTGGTTATTGTTAATATATCATTGGATGTATTGGATGTTATTGGATGCACTGGACGCTTTTTGATACTTTTAATTGTAAAGGATAGAAAGTAAGGAAGATAGAGAAAATTCAATTTTTCATCGGAAACGTAAAAGATAACGATTAGTAGAGAAAGAGTTGGCTACTATTTTGATTGTTGTTAATATATTATTGAATGCACAGGACACAATATTTTATTGAACGTGTGATGAATGGAAATTGATAAAAGAAATCATTGAATATCTTTGATATATCATTGGATATCATTCAACATTATTGAGTACATTGGATATCATTGGATACGTTGAAAATCATTGGAAATCATATTTTAATTAATGTACCATTGAATATTATTGGATACACTTGATAGAATATCATTGGACACGCTGGACATCGAACTGAATATATCGAACATCACTTTAATCACAAAAGACAGGGATAATACAGACAGAAAGATTCGATTTATCATCGAGCGTACGATGGATGGAGATATAATATAATATAATAAAGGAAGAGTGGAGCTATTGAGTTGAAAAAAATTGAGTCGAATTCATCGAGGTTCGTCGGCGAGGAGGATCTTTCCGGTAGAGAGTCCAATGAACCTGTTCTCATGACGAATCCTTTACGAGATGCGCGCCCCGAGGATCGGCCTCTAGGCTTAGACTATCCGGATCCAAGATTAGTGCGAAACGGTCATCAGGAGCATCAGGAGAACTCGACACATCAGCTTGCTGGCGCGAGAATCAGGAGAACCAGGACCTCGTCGTCGAGAAGAAGAATGCACCTGGCCAACGAGGTCCCACCACAAGGATCTACTGGCGGAAATAATATACCGGATTATGCGCTCACCGCTGATCTGCTCGCCGAGAGGACCTTGGATGGCTTGTTTGCCGAACATCCTGGCGAACTTGTGCGAACAGGTAAGAAATGTCGAGTGATTTATGCCTAGAAATACCTTCTAATTTGATTCTATCGAGTTAATTAAAGTGTAGACTTCTTAATCTTTTTGTGTGGTAATTCATTGTTAACATTTAGGTAATTTTTGAGACTCTGATATTCGTAGTTTTCTTAATTTTTTTTTTTTTCATATGAGAACTGATAATTCTTAGATCTATTAGATTTTAATGGTTTTTAAAATTTTATTTGACATTAATAATTTATTTCCAAGTCTAATTAATTAAGTTCAAATACGAAGATCCTTTGCTGGATTTTATTTTCTTTCATTTAGTAGTTTACTGTCGAAAAATTTAACAATTTGAGGTTTATAACAAGCAAAAATTTAATAGTTTAAACAGTTTCTAAGACTTCGTGTACTTGTACGAAAATATATAACAAAATTGAATTATTTTTTGCTTAAAAAGCAAATTCCTTGAATTTTAATTTCAGCATTTTAATATCACAGATCTACAAAATCATAATTCAACAATTATTTTTTTTAAATTTTAACCTTCGCGTTCTCCACATTCAGTTCAAACTAACTCGTAAGAGAATTAGAATTATAAAATGAATTCTCTCTATTAATTCCATACATTAATTACAATTCGATTTATCGATCGGTAATTGTCAACAGGCTCTCCGCACGTGGTCTGTACGGTGCTACCAGCACATTGGCGGTCAAACAAGACACTTCCGGTAGCGTTCAAAGTGGTAGCTCTGGGCGAGGTCGGTGATGGAACTCTGGTGACAGTGCGTGCCGGAAATGATGAAAATTGCTGCGCGGAACTGCGAAATTCCACGGCGGTTATGAAGAACCAGGTGGCGAAATTCAACGATCTCAGGTTCGTCGGGAGAAGTGGTAGAGGTAAGATACTTCTATATTTTATTATTCATAGTTTTCTTATTCGTTTCAACGAATATTTTCATCGCGTTGTAACCTCATTCTCAGAAGAATTATATCTTTTCACAAGTGTTTTTCTAATTTTTTATTATAGGAAGATATTATAGAACGAATATAGACTGTTGTTATATTACTTATCGTAAAAGAACTAAATTTTATATGAATAGTATTTATAATTGTCATTTTTCATGAATTTCGATATATAGAGTTAGCGAAAGTATTTGAACGTTTATATAATGATCTTTATGTATTGTATATATTTATCTATATAAGTGTTTTATATAAAGTACTTTGAAATATCATTGATATCATAATGAAATGTAGCTACAAAAAATTTCGAAACCAATCTGGAAATGTATGTAGAAGTTATTGTGTTTATTACAGACAAAAAACAAAAATATCTTGCAATTTCTATATATATTTTTAGTTTTGTTCCAAAACTTGATCAGTTCTCATTGTTAATAAAATAATACATTCGTAAAATCTTTCTGTAAATATTTCACGAGCTTTCACGAGCGAATAATAAGGAAGAAGAACTATAGTTGAGAATAAAATGTTCAGAACATCGTAAAACGATCATCATCAACAGAATATATTTGCAAAAGATGCCAACAAATGTTCGAATACTTTCACGAGCATCTATAACGGCAAAGAAGCAGAACTATAGTGAACAAAAAGTTCAATCCAAAGAGACATGGAAGGAAGAAAATTTTTCGAGATCTAACCATCGGCTCTCAATTCCTCCGACTCCCATCGGGAATCCCTCGCGCGTCGAGTGGTCTTCAGGCGAGCAGACAATTAAGCGGGGGCCACGGGAAGAGCGATTGAAAAAATTCGATCAACCGTAGCGGATCCTTCGCTGGGCGAAATCTTCTTCGCTAGGGTGGCGTCTTAAATCATTCAGTAGTCGGTACATTAAGGTGGTGGGCCGACTGATGGCCTCGTTTTTCCTCGGACGCGAGGCGAGCAGTGCCAGCTGGCCCCCCCCCCTTCGTTTCATCCTCATTTTTAATTCAACCGGCAAACACAGTGTCGTCGTCCCTGACGCGAGTACCGATATCTCGGCCGGTCGTCGTCGCGCAGATTTTTTAANAGGGCGCAATGATGTGATTCACTTTTTGCTAAAAAAAAAAAAAAGAAACAAACATTCTTTTCTTACTGTATGAAAGAGCAGAACGATACAAAAATCAATATAAATATAAATCATATAAGTTGGCAAGGAAACTATATTCGTGAATGACATTGTTGCGAGAATTCTTTCAATAAATTACTCCAACAAATTTTATACCGAGTGATCGAATGATATCTCGAGAAACGAGTGACGAATGCGCGTGTATATTCTTCGCATGGACGCAAATAACACTTCGTACAATGAATTATTTCAAATGGGCAGAGAAGAATGGTCGCGCGACGGCGAAACGGAACACGTGGAGGAGCAGAACGTTTCCTGGGTGACGTGAAACGTCCGGAGTTGAATATTTCGCTGGACGACGGCGGTAAGCCGGTTAAATGTCGTGGTTCACCGTAAAAACCCGGTCGTTTTGCCGTCCAAGCCACGCCGCCATAAAATAAAACTGCGCAACCGCGTGCGTGTATGCACGCCGACCCCATTATAAGCCGTATAACTCGGCGCTCGTAGCACGAAAACGCGCGTAAGTGCCAGCTTTTATTTCATCGTTTAGCCTCTGACCCTCCGTTCTAGTGTATCGCGGCTGGTCGTCGATTCGCGAGAAGAAACTTTTGGCAAAACGTTGGAAATTCACGTTCGATTATTCACGTGTGATTTCATATTATGCATATATTTGCGAAATACTTTTTATTTGTGAGAACTAACGAAGGGGGTGATTCAGGACGAATTAAATTTGGATTCAGAATTTCGATAATTGCTTCGATCGATTTTGTCTTATTAACTTTTAACTCCGCAATCAGGTCTATGAGAGGTCTAACCTCGAATTTTATTTTGTGTTTGAAATTTAGCGACAAGTTTGATAGATGCTAGTATTTAAGTATGTTGAGTTTGTCGAAAGCTCTAGGGTATATATACGTGTCAAAATGTTTTACTGGAACAGTTTTATTGGAAATAATAATTGAAATTCGAGCAATTTCTAAAATGCAGTGATTTATATTTATGAAAGTTAGTGATTTAAATAATATACTAAGTGGTCAATCTATTATTCCACATAATTACAAAAATATAAACGGGTATAATTTAAGATTAAACTTGCATGGAAACCTCATCTCAAGAATATTTTCTTCTTTTTTCGCCTACTCACCAAAAACACAAACTTCCTCTACATTCGAAATCCACGTCCCCTATCTCGCAAAAAGAGCTATCTTTTACAAGCACGATCTGTTAATACACCGTCGGATTCGAAACGTCGACGACAAATTTGAGGGNATTAAAAAAAAAAAAAAAAAGGAAAATCGAGCTGCCGTTGATTGAAGCGACAGGCTACATCTCGACGAAGATTTGACAGGGGCCATCACGACTCGTGGATCGAGCGATCCAACCGGTCGACAGGCTCGATGTATCGGTGGAAAGGTGGAGAGGACGAAATCGCGCGTAACAAACGGCTGTGTACATTTGTCGGGGGGTGGTGGCCTCGCGTTTAGCCTCCCTCCTCGCCCGACATTAACATATTCCGGCCGATTCGGGGCAAACATCGACGCAGCGGCGCCACTCGTTCACCCCTTACTTCCGGCACATTTGTGTTTTGTTTCCAGCGAACGCACCCCGCGAACGCGCGTCGCCGTTTCTCGCGAACAGTTGGTCGCGTTTCTCGCGAAAAACGCGTTTGGCAAAGCGTGTGCAAACGGGGGTTGGTTTTTGTCGTTTTTTTTTTTTTTCTACATCCACGATGAAAATCACGTGAGAAGATTTCCTGAATTTGTTTTTGTTTTGCTTCGTTTCGGGATTTCTTCTTGAGAGAAGAATATTAAATTTTTGACAGTATTTCTATTCGGGGGCGAGTGAGTGTGAGTTTGGAAGTTGTGTCTCGTGAACGTAAGAGTCTACGTACATCTGTGAGAATTGAAGTATAAAATGCAATGGAATTATTAATACCATTTTTTGAAATGATTAATGATAATAATATTTATTTAGAAAGATATATAAGTAGAAAGAAAAATAAATGGAAATAAAATTTTATGAAAATTTTTGGTCACATAAGTTTACGTAGACAATAGTATACATCTGTACAATAATTCGAAATCTACTTTTGTGACTTACAGAACAGACAAATTTAAATTTGCTTTAAATTTCAATAGTTTGACAAACATCCGAGGTGTGATTTCGTTTTACCACCTGGCGATAATTCCACCAAATTAATTCCACTAACATATGCCTCCACTTTTGTTTCAGGGAAGAGCTTTACCCTGACGATCATGCTGCAGACATCACCACCTCAAATAGCCACTCTGTCCAAGGCAATCAAGGTCACTGTCGATGGACCAAGAGAACCTAGGTCAAAGACAAGTGAGTGTTACACGGTTTTACCAGCAGTGGGTAACTCCACTCTTAAACACGAACAGAATTTTTGTATTTTTTGAAATATCCATTTGCACACATTTCATTCGCAATTTTCTTCTATTGTGGCTCGTTGTGAGTTTTAAAGATTTCATTTGCTACGTGTTCCATTTAAATTTTATAATTTTGTGAAATTTAAAATAATTGATGTATCCGTAACATTATGAATATGAAATAGAAATTTAAGAATTGATTCTTTAAGAGAAACTTAATTATAATTTTCAAATTACTACAAATTTCGAACATAAAATTGAATGAAATGGAGAATATAATAAAATATAGTTATATGTTTCGAATACAGAACTAGATAGAATTAATGGAACTACAGAAAATATTAATTATAAATTTCCAACACGGAATTAGATAAAATTATAAGTTTCAATTAATTTTGTCACTCATCGAAAACAAAAAAAAAAATAATAATAATAAAGAATGACTTCTCGGTTGAAGACTTCAATATCTTTTAAAAAATACGTGAAAAATGAAATTCAATAATTTAATTCAAACTACATCAATGCGAAATAAAAGAAAAGAGAAAAATGCACGCCAACTCGCAATATACACCGTACAAATTCGCGTTTCGTTTCAGGACACCAAGCGTTTCATCCCTTCCACTTTGGACCGAGACCGTTCCCTTTCGGTCATCCTCAGGATCCTCTGGGATTCAAGTTGTCCGGTAAGTATCTATCGATAGAAGACTTGCTCTCTCTCTTTCTCTCTCTCTCTCTCACTATGTCCAGATCCGCTACCTGCCGATGCGAGCACACACAGTGCCTCGTAGCATCTGCCTCGTAGCACGTCTCAAGCGCCGAGCGGATAACTAAGTTTACAACCCTGCATCATCCCCTTTGCCGGTGTGTCGCGAAGGCAAGCTTGCTCCACTCAGTCTTGGCTGGCTTGGTGGCTACGAAGGGTGTCAAAATTGAGCGTCGGCAGGCGCCGACTCAAAATTGAGTTTTGCCACCGAGCGTCTAAGTGGAGAAGACTCTGATTAAGCCCCGGCCTTTCGTTTGTCGACGCCACTCTTCGCCCCGAAACTTTGCGCCCCGTTTCACCAGGCGACTTTCGAGAGAGCGTACAGCGTACTGAAATTACCGATCGTTTCTTCGTTGGGAAACTGCCACCAGGCTTGAGTAGTTGAGCTTCTTTGAGAATCTTCGAGTGAAATTTGTGGTGTTTCGGTGGTTTCGTCATTGGAAATTTTTTTTTTTTTTTGATTAGTTAGTTTGTTTCTGGTAGATGAAGGAATTTAGAGAGCGACTGAGGTTTAGCTTACTAGAACTATTTAAAATTCAACATAGTAATTGACAGTTGAGTCTTGATTCTCTCTGGCACTAAAAATCCAATTCATAAATTAAATTTGGTTAATCTTCTAATGCCGCAAGTCCTCGTTACTTCAAGCACTGAAACATCCATTCGTGGATCATTTTTCTCCCGCCATTTCATCATTTCGCGAACGGCTAATCGCGTGTGATTGAAATTAATTGAAATTGTCCACGCGCTCGTCTTTGTTTTTTGAAAAGAAAAAACAAAAAAAAAAAAAAGAAAAGAAAATCGAGTTCTGGTTAATCTTCAGCACCGCAAGCCTCCGTTACTTGAAAACACTAAAAAAAATTTCCATCTCTCGGTGCCATCCATTTTTGTGTCGATTTATCAGCCCGCACGAGAGAGAAAGCCGGCGCGAGCGGCCGCCCAGTCCGCTTCGCAGCGGCGATTTCCGGTGGCGGCGCATTCGACGAGCTAGTTTGGCGGCGCGGATTCCAATTCAAATTCGTTCGAAGCTCGAAATTTTGATGGGACTAGCCTCGAGCGGCGAGGGTCGGCTACTGATACTGGTGCACCGACAGTGTATTGTTTCGGCATGATAAGCGGCTTAACGGAGCTTCTCTCCCCTGCTGCCCCCGGCGTTACTGTGGAGCAGCAGTCCTGCCCGTCGATTTCTCGTCTCTCCACTCCTATCCAACCCTCCTCTCTCTCTCTCTCTTTCTCTCTATGTATACGTCTCTCTTTTTTATTTCTTTGCCGTTCTCTATATATGAAACTCTCAGAGCATCAAAGTGATCAACTCCACTTTTATTATTAATTTTTGAATGTTATTATACAAGTACAGAATTAACATTCAGTTCACACCGAACGAACGTTTTATTTTTCCAAGTTTGGTTTTTGAATGAAAACGGGATAAATAGTATATTCTAAAGTGAATTTAAAAAGTAACGTTTGTAATATTATCACTTTCTTGTGCTTTTCAGTCAATTAAGGAGTCGATTAATGTAACTTCTAAATGGTTCATACATATATTTTTCTTCATTTTTATTCCATTCTTCTACTTTTCTTTTTCTTTATTTCTTTCTTTTCTTTGTCTGTCTCTCTCTTTCTGTTTCTTTTTCTCTATTTTCTGTCTTTCTTTCTTTCTACCCCTCTCTTTTCTTTTTCATTTATCTTATTCTCTGTATTTCTTCGTCTGTCTCTCTTTCTTTCTCCCTGCTTCTCTCTAGGTCTCTCTGTCTAGCTTCTGTCTATCCAATCTTCCCTTCCATCCTCGGTGGTCTACTCAATCAAGGACCGCGCCTCCCTCACCGGTCGACTTTCAACCTCTTCCTCTTTCCTTCAGATTTCCCCGTCTCGTAATTTCAGCTAACGAGGACGGACGCAACAATTTCCAGGTCGGCTGCATAAAATTGTTCCACGGTAATCGCTGAGCGGAAGTGTCGCGCAGTCTCGTGTCGTAACGCGGGCTATACAGCTCGGCTAAATCGAATTACCGGAGCTGGCGCGATGGAAGTTCGCCGCGTTGGATATTTTGCGGAGAACACCGGCTGCGGCCTAGAAAATAGAGGATAGGCTAGGACGTGGAAGAACTTCTATTTTTATCATCGACGAGAAGTTAGGCTTCTCGTGCACATATTCTTGAAACGTTGGTTCATTGATTGTTCTCAGATTTTTCGGGTTGTTTTTTTTTTCTTTTTTATTGTTTCAGGACTGTTTTCTTTTTATTGCAGAGTTTATAGCAGAATTTTTTCAATCTTTGATGTCATATTGACGTAGTAAAAGAATTAGAACCTTTTGTTTCTCTTTTCCTTTGGGGCAGATGAAATTAAGATCCGACAATTCCGATATATTCTCTCATACATAGGGTTTTGATAATTAATAAAAGAAAGATAATATTTAGGGAGAAGGATACTTGGCAAGGTTTTATGTAATTATTTTGTTTGTTAATNCTCCGTTAGCCATTCGACTGTTGGAGGGGATTCAATGAGAACCAATGGCGTTAGTCGCGTGTACCGTATGCCACGCCCATGTTCCAGTAACCGGACAACTCTCCCCACCGTTTGACAAACTTCCCCTATTTACCACCCCCGCCGCCTGTTGTGATCCCTACCCCTGAAGCACCGTGGCTTCGGAGCTTTCACGGAATTTTTAAACTGCCCCGCACAGATGACGGTATAATCTGCTATTGATCAAGGTGTTTCGAAAAACCGATACCATACCGATGACTACCGGGCTTCACTTTTACTGCTTTCCAGCCCGCGAGCGTCCGCTACCAACCCCCTCCTCGCAGGCGGGCACAGTAACTCGTTCCGCCGTGGTTCCCTAACTTCTTTAGTCGGTCGTTTCTGTTAACGCTTCGACTTTCTTTTTTTTCCTCCCCTCCTCTTCTTCTGGCGCGTCGTGGTAGTTTTACGATTGAACGTTTACGAGCGTTACGACGTTTGGACGTGACTACATATGAGAATCTGGGGAATTCTAAACGGGGAACTTTGCAAAGTTCCAAACCTGCGAATTGTAGAATATAGGATTTTGGAATTTTTAAATATATCTAAGTGTCTTTAAGCTGCAAAGTTGCAGAATTCAGGAATTTTTTAACATGAAACTTTGCCATCTTCCAAATATATGAATTTTTGAACCTTTAAGTATAAATTTCTTTGCACAAGAAATGGAGATAAATATATAAATTTCTGTGCAAAGAATTTCATATTTGCAGAAAATAGACAAGCAGAGTCGTACAGGACACTTACATAACATTTTTAATTCATTAATTCATTACTATATCTTCTATCTGATTCTATAATTTTATGAAAATTTCATTACTATATCTTTTATCTGATTCTATAGTTTTATGAAATTTCAAGGAAATTAAAGTACTCAAAACATTATTATAAATTATTGCTTGCTCCTTAATAAGTTAGCCTCATCCATGAAAAATTTCCCCTGAATTTTAAGAAATTGTGTTGAAAAAAAACCTTTTCCTTATTTTACTTTATTACTTTCTTGTATAAATTTTGATAAATTTGTATGAAATGTTATTTTTCGAAAAACGATTTCCATACGTAACAAGAAATTACACGCGTACACAATAAACGTAATATTTTAAGGTAACTTTAAAATTCACTGATTGTTTCCATTTCTTTTCTTTTTTTTTTTTTGTCACTTGCTTTTGTATGTTTAATAAGAAGAGAATTGAGCAACACAGAAAAAGGTTAATTTTGTGGGAATAGGTTAAGCTTTGTGATGTCGCGAATTTAATTGTACAGTTGCATACGTGAACGAATCCCATGACCGGCTGGTATCGGCTAGTATATTGAAATAAAAAAAAAAAAAAGGAAGATGATCGATCGTTTCTCTATTCTCTGTTGGATAAATTTAACTGTCCATCCACGTCAAACGTTCGCTACGTCAAAGAGAAGCGTTTCTGCAGCTCTATCTGTCATCCGGCGATCGTTTATCCACCTGACATTATATAACATTTCCACATCTCCTCCAGAGTGCGTTTCTTTTTCAGTCCCGTTGCTATTTATTGCGGTCGTTCCTCACGGTCTCTATTCATTCTGGTCCAAGATTGATTTCTTTTAAACGTTGCGTCCAGCGTTTCTCTTTTTTTTTCGATTTTTTTTTTTATCGCATACGAGACGAGACTCTTTGAGAGTTTGAAAACAAAAGTTACAATAATGTATTTCAATATTGTATTTCGAGAAATATTATGGGGGATTGTTGTTTATTTTATTTACGTTGTTCATGTTTGCTGTATGAACGTGTGACAGTCTGCGTGTAATTGTATCATTTAATGACAGTAATGGAGGAAGACATTTAATGAAAGAATTATTTATTAATGTACACGTTACTGGATTTCTTTTATGACAGGTTGAAAGTTTTAGGGCAGACATCATATTCGTTTCAAAAGTAAATTAAAAATTCTTGAAATTCTTAATGATTAGATTGTGGGCGAATTTGGAACAAACTTGAAATAAAGTCATAATTGTTATTGTTAGTAAATTTTTTAATTTATTTCTGAAATTTAAATTTTTCATATCAGTGATATATTATCTCCTCTCGTAATATAGCTTTTTGCATTATATATTAATGTTACGGATAATTTTTATTACAATAGATATTATTCGATGCATAATCTAAATATTTTCTTAGAATGAATAAAACAACAAACAATTATATTTCGTTCAAGACTTTCACATGTTTTTGAAGTCAGTTGCTTCATATATAAGCAACTTGAATCGTAAACGTTCGATTTAAAAATTTTATTATTCAGAATAAATACTTTACATTAAAACTATTTTGAAAGCTGAAAAGACTAAATTAAATTGCATTAGAAAATTTCAGAATTTCATCACCTGCAATAAGTACTGAATATCAGTAGTCAATATTTCAGAAACCGTTCCGAGCTTCCTGAAAATCGTGATTCCTTAAAGAATCGCAAACCTGGAGGAAAACGACTCGACTCGAAATACAGGAAAAAGAGATTCTTCTCGTTTGGTTTAGATTTGGGAAAGAACATTGACATTTTATCGATCGGGGGGAATGCGGTGGCCAAGACGCTTGGCCAAAAAGCCAAACGACTGACAGACATAATTTCAGATCTCTTGGATTGCACAGGCTTGCAACACCTGGGTCTGGAACAAGGAGCCAGCCAAGGGTGGGGTGGATTACCTCGAGGTTCTCTTCCGCCGCATTGTCTTCCGCCGCCTCCCGGTCACCATTCGCATACACATCCCCCGGCAGCTGGTGCGTCGGCCTTCAATCCCTTCCACCACAGTATCGAACAAAGATCTCCTCGGCTTCCTGGACCTAACTCTGGTAAGTCGTTCTCCATTTCAAATCAACTGCCAACAAATTCAAATTTTTACAAACACGTACGATCAAAGACGTAGAAACGAAATGTTACAACAGAAAGGTGTTTTAAAATGCAATTCGTATAACTATTTTCTATATATTGTCTCGTTTTATTTATGAAATATTGCAATGATTATTGGACATTTTGTCAGAGATATAAAATAGCCTCGTAAAGTACTGAGAATTTTACGAACGTCAGAACTGATTGGTCAATGGGTTTCTTAAAGAACCGTCCAGAAACGATTTGGGTCCAATCAGCGTGTCCGTGAGGGAAGTGACTCCAACCACGTCACCTGGTAATCCTGGACCTGGATTACTCACGACGGCCACTGTCGCGGCACCCACACCTCCGGCGGAACCTACCACCACCACAACCACGCCTAGTCCATCTGGGCATCATTCGCACTTTCAAGGTACCAATTATTCTTCTATCGAAACTAAGGAGTAGCTGCCTCTCGATCCTTAGCTGGTATGGTACGAGTCTGCTGATTAACAAGAAGATTATGAACTATTATGAATTTGAGTTTCGTAAGAATTTTTATGTGTTTTAGAATATTTTCGTGCATTTTGACGAATTTTAGAAAACGTGAAGATAAACGTATGAAAATCCGCGATCTAATAATTGCGTAGTGAAGAGCTTGGTTAGCAGTTAGTTTTGCATTCTAAAATATAACGAAAAAAGGATATCACTTTTATCGACAATTTGAACCAAACCAGTTAAGGTTGCACTCGAAACTTACTTCTACCAAACTACTTTTCATCTTTAAGATCCATTCTCTAATTTNTAAAAAAAAAAAAAAAAAAAAAAAGAAAAAGGAAAAAAGAAATTCGTAAAATTGACCGTCACTTTACTGACAGGTCTTCACCTTCTGGGGGCCACAGGGTCCATCTTTGGATCGATATTCGCTCCGTTGCTGCCGCAATCCTCTTGGCTCTACAATCCGCTCTACCACACGCAGCAATACGTGCTGGAGCCTGAGTGGCACGCTCTGGCGTTAAGGATGGCCCAGCAACGGCTCCAAAGGCCCGATCAGGCTCGAGTCGAGGAGATGAGGAAGCTGCGCGGCAGCAGCAGCAGTCCGGAGTCCGCGTTGAAGGAGGACAAACGTCATCGCGACGATGATCAAGACGTTCTTCGTCGATCTGGCCTGGACAGCCCTGACGGAAGCATAGAGGTGGACGATAGAAACGATCACGATCCGAGCAAAGATCGCGTGAGAAGCGACGAGTCACTCCCCGAACAAGATTCGCCGAGAATCTCACCCATCCGAAGCGACATGGAGGACACCACCGACGCCATGTTTCAAGACGCCTCTGTTCACCTGAGACCCAGTGTGGAGAATTCGAACGATCAGGAGGTGACCAGCGACGATATTCCTTGCAGGGAGCTGAAAGTTCGTCTAGAAGGCACGGTGGATCTCAGCACGAAGAAAGGACAAGATAAAGAGAACGTAGGACAGGATCTGACTACGAGGAAGAAGGAGGATGACGTGGAGAGGGAGAGTGTACGAGGCAGACGGGAGAGGAGCCCTAAACCTAGACAAGTGTGGAGACCCTATTAAAAACAAAATCGCATGTTCGATGGATATAAATATCGATTGGTCGTTGTAAATTCGCGCAATGCAAATCTGCCTCTGTTTTTAATGTTAGAACATTATGGTGATGTACGACGAGACGATTGTAAGAGAGAGAGAGAGAGAGAGAGAGAAATTTGTACGGAGTTAGATTGGTGGTAGGCTCAGAGGAACTATCATGGACTCGAGGACTAACCAGGGTTTACGTTCTTATAGTATGTAAATATACTTAAGCGACGTCCAATTATTATTATTTAGGTTACTATCTCGCGTACATGTGAAACGCTACCCAATTGTCATTTCGAGTGAGATTAATCGATTCCGGGACGATCTTTATTGCACGAGATCTGATCTCTGTTAGAATGGAAAAAGTCCATCAGAGAGATTGTAACACACTTGGATTCTAATAACGAGTTGGATCATGGTGCATGGAGGTCGTTCGACGGGAACTGTGAGCTCACAACGTTGTAAATATCACTTGAAAAGTCCAGGCCAGTCACGTGCCTCCCGGAAACGATTACATCCCGTGTTTTTTCTTTTTTTTTCTTATTTTTTGATTCTTCGCCTCTTTCTACGACAGACATTATGAGAGATCATTGGAAGAGTGCACGTGACGAAGATCAAGCACGATGAGACTGGCCTCGATGACCAGATTCTTTCACTGTTTAAGTACGTCATCAAATAAAGTAATATCATCCGTTCCATGAATGATCTTACGCAGCGATTTATTCAACACCAGTGTGGACTAATCTACAAGCAGTAAGTACTGTTTTTCTTTCTATCTATTGGTTCATTGGACATTATCTTTTTGATATTTTGTATAGTGATTTATTGAGTTTTTAAAATACGTTTTCCTTTTTTTTTTAGACTTGAGATTGTGATTTTTTTTTTTAGTATTGTACCAAGATTTTGGTATTGTTAATCGAAATTTTTAAAGTACACTAATTTATAGACACAGAAGTTTTCGGAATACTGAATATTATAAAGAAAACTTTCAAAATTATAAGGAATTCGAATTTTTCCGAAACCTAAAAAAAAAAAATTGGGTTTTAATAAATCAAAACTTGGATTTTAATAAAGACAAAAGATAGTTTTACTTTGATAGATCTTTAGAAAAAAATTCATTAATTTTATAGAGCAAATATAAATTCTAACTTATCCTTCAAAAATTTGACGAAAGGTTAAAGAAGCTAATAATTAAAAAAAGAAAACACTTTTCGCTTTAATAAACTTTCAGAACATAAAGAGATCCATTAATTTTACGCCACAGAGAAAAAATAAATTTTTGAAATTCCTCAAGACTCTCTGAAAGTGAAGGGATGAAAGAACTAATTTAAAAAAGAAGAAAGAAAAGAAAACACTTTTTACTTTAAAAAAAAACTCTCGAAATATAATAAGAATCTCATTAATTTCACACTACAGACAAAATTCCAAATTCTATGCCAAAATTCGTTCTTCGTCAAAAACTTATCACGTAAAGACCAATTACCAGTTCGTCCAAAATATACCATCAGTTTATTCAAAGGATCCTTAGCCAAAGATAGGGAAAATTTTGCAAACACCCATGTCACGTTTCGCGGATCGATATCCCTTTCCCGTTGGAAGGGTGAGAATTGGCCGATTCGCGGGGGCAAAATCGGCGAAGT
>NIPQ01091690.1:0-12183 GCA_002806875.1 Lepidotrigona ventralis hoosana
GGGGGAGGGTCGGGGGAGTTTAGTGTCGTGTATATACATACGCGTGTACATACACGTATGTGGTCACCGATCTCGTTTTTGTTCGTCGTACGCAGGTCTTCGCACAGAGAAGACACCTCGTTCATTCGCGAGCAACTCGCGACATTCCGCTACCATACCGCGGAAATCACGGGCAACGCGCTTAATTTAGCTTCGTCGGCTCGTTCATCGATTCCATTCCCGGTCGAAGTGCCTCGAAGTACCCGCGGCCACTTCAATCTCCTAGAGATCGTTACGCGGTAGGCTTATTTCCAACTAGTTTCCGTCGCCGACGATAGGATTATTGTCTTGGCAGGCCTGCACGACGGACGTCGAGGTTCGAGGCGATTCGTCCTCGATTTTCTCCCGCTTCCACGCCTTTCTCTATCTCTCCTTGGTAGCGAAACACTTGGAACACGCGGCACACACACACAGTGAGTTGCTTTTTTACCAATTCTCTAGCGGGACAAAAGTCGTAGGTGGACAAAAGTCTTCCACCGGTCGAGTGAAACTGTTTGCTCTTTGCGTTTATTTGACACGCGTTTTCTCGGAAGATGTTGCGTTATCTTGCAACGCCTAAGTACAGGCAGAGAGGACGAGGTGCAATCTTTCACACTCTGTTGTAATCTACTGACCATTTTGATTTCATTAGCAGCTTCATTTCACCTGCTGCGTGCATTACGAAAATTACGAGTTGCAATTAGGAGTATATATCTCTCTTGCAGAATTGCAAACAACATTCGCCATTTGTTAAGACCGTATATGTTGCCATAATTCTCAGAGCAATAATTTCTCTCGAGGCATTTTTTAATTTCATGATTCTAACGTCGTGTCATGAACTTCGTTGCTAGTTCGACGCAACGCAAATATATAGCCTGACAGATGAGAAAGATGCCTCGCTTACGCAATACTTTTACCTTGCGAGCTGTGGATTATCGCTAGACGAGCCACTAGCTCGCTCGGCCATCGATCGATCCTGTTTCTCCGCCGAAAACCGTACAGTGAAAGTAACATCGAGCTGGCGACCCGTTAGTCGGGGCAAACGCGATTCTCGACCTCGATACGACGACGACGGGAGTTTCTCGCGAGGTGGAAGATAACGATCCCGGCGACGAACACGCCGACGTGTTCGCTCCGTGTGTTTCGGCACGGTCAATTCCTTTGCCGGCGCGGAAACACGCGGATACACACGGACTTCACATACACACCGTTCTTAGCCGCGATTATGCAACGCGGTAGAGACAGGTGTGGTAGTACCTGTTGCGCAACCACATTATCTTCGCTCTTCGCTCCGTCGGTTGGACAATTAATAACGACAAAGTCCAAGGATACGTGACCAGGACGTCACGCTGCGCGTCGCGTTTCTTCCCACCTTTTCGCTTCCACGGAGATCACCGACAAACCTGCGCGCGAATACATACACCGCGATCGAGAATCGAGATCCGTCGTTTGTGCCTTTGAATACTTTGTTCATCGATCTAAAACTTCCACGCTTTTCGGGAGGAAAACCCTAAAAGTGGGTGTTATTTTCCTCGCGCGGAGAGACGAAAATAAGGTGGAGTAGAGAAGTAAATCCTCGCGAAGGATTGAAAAATCAGAGAGCGAGAAAAAAAAGAGAGAGAGAGAGGGAGAGGGAAGCGTCGAAGGGTCGTGGAACTTTGGACGCGAAATCGCGTTATATCGTTTGTTGCGTACGGGTGGTTGAGTTCTCTCCCTCCGTACATAAAGTACGTATCGCATTAGCGCGTTAACGCCAATGCGTTAGCCGGTCGGTCGGCGTCGAATGGCGCTTCGGCCGGGATAAACGAGGATAAAATGACGGGGGTTGGAAGCCAGGGTAGGGTGTGGAATTGTCGCCGATTGAAAACAACGCGCGTCGATGAGACCGGGGCAGGTTTGGGTTAGGGGATCCGATAGGTAGAGAGAGAGAGAGAGGGAGGATGGGAGAGGGAGAGACAGAGGGGGTTGTTCGCTGCGTGGGTAGGGGACCTGGAATCGCGGGGATCCAGGGGTAGAGAGCCTCGGCGAAGGCCGGCCGACACCGGTGTCCCGCTGCGTTCGATTACAACGACGCCCGTAATAACCGAATTGCCCACGGCCCGTTAAAGCGTTTACACCGTTTGACGGATGATCGACCACGCTGACTACTCGTTCCACGTAATATATGAATATGAACCAGCCGCTAACGGACTCTCTCTCTCTCTCTCTTTTCTCTGTTCCTCCTCTCGCTCTTGCTCTCAATCCCGCCTCTCAATGAAATTGAATCGTAACCCTGTCGTTGCACCCTTTCTCTGCTTTTTGTTTCCGCGGCCGCGAGAAATTCTTCCTTTCGTTCCGCGAGCCTTGGATGGGAACGATCGAGCGCAGGATTTCCTTCGCGCGAGCGTCCGCGTCCCGACGCGTGCCCCTCTATTGATTTTCAAATGTTGCACTCGCGTCGCGCGCACACTTGCGCGCTTTACGATCCCTCGCGTAAGATCTTCTCGTTGCGAGACTTGCGTAACGTTGCGCTCGCTAGGTAAACTTCAATTGACAACTTACACGCGAAACGCATTGCGGCTGGATGGTTCTTAATGTGAGAAACGCGTATAGAAGAACAAGGGGCATGCGTCTGACGTGTGTGCGCGTTTAATGCTCGCAGAAAAATCGCGCTCCGAGTCTTTATCTACCTTATCGATCTGCTCTCGGTTCACAGAGAATTTCCACAGAAACGGTCGATTTTCAAATTCCTTGCAATTACAGAATGGTGAACGTTATGTGAGAATCATACGAGAGCGTTTCACTTCAAAATTGAAATATCGATTAAGATTTCGAAATTGTTCGAAGTCAGAACGCGAGCGAACTAAATAACTCATAATGCAATAGATCCTCTCTATTTTTTCGAGTATAATAAATTGTTTGCTACTAGCAGAGGATCTTTTACTTACTGTCAAATATTCTGTTTCGATTATTGAACATTGCAATGGGAAACAAAGATTCACGCGGATGAGACTTCACTGCACGTATTATTAGCCGTGTAGACAAAGTTCTTATAATAATTATTTTTGGTCAAGTCCAACTGTTGCTAATGATGACTCGGTTATGTTCTTCATTTGTTCTGTTTCCATTTTGACAGTAACAAAGTACGACTAGCAACGTTGGTAAGTATTGCGGAATATTTTGCAAATTCGAGATTTATCGCGTCTCTAACGACAAAGCTGAGCAATGAACGTTGATAAGCCGCGTTATTTTCATAAAAAAGGAATCGCGAACGTGCCAAATAGTTGTTGTGAAACATATGAGAACAACATTATGCGCCAAGAACGGTTCAACAAGTTGAAAACAACAATTTCTGTATGAATCAGGCAACTCAAAATGTCAGATTGCAATATTTTTTTTTAAATGAAAACTCGCATAGTCTTTCAGCAAGAGCTCGCAGAGCTAAACGTTCTGTAGCATTTTACAGTTGTTTATCGAAGAAAATAATAATTTCAAGATAAAGTATAAGAATTACTCCAAGATAATGAAATAACCATACTGTGGATTTTTATATTTTTATGAATATAACTTAAAAAAAAGTGGAACATAAATAAAAATTTGTTGCACATAGGTAAATATTCTGCTTTGCACATTTTATAGTTCTGTCGTTCTTATGTGTTTCTGCAATTTCAAATTTCCCATGAACGCATAAAAACCGACAATATAGAAACCGACAATATGACAACGTATATAATGATAATAATATTTATAACGTATATAAATTATTATATTATTACATATAATTTTCAACTTCATTTATCATTATTAATTATACTTATAATATCAGAAATATTTGCTTTCTGGCTAACTTTCAAATAGTTTCCGACTCTTAATATAATCACATTTTTTCTTCTTTCTCTGATTTATATTCTCTCGATGCTACGTTATTATTTGTAAACCCCTTAGGACATTCGAATTTCTTTCTCTTTCCGCGTCACAGGACCCGCTCTTCGAACAAATGAATCAACAAGCTCGAATGATTTGATCGAATCGAGAGTAGAACCGCGAACAGCAAAGTGATCGATAGCGTGGAAGAACGAATCTCGTAGATTCCGGCGATCGGCGAGAACGTTCGAAATGTTCGAAACGTACCTGCGTGTCTACACCTAGCCTAGGTGGATTCGCGAGTCAAGGTCGTGGCGCGAGAGTTTCACAAACCGTGGAGGGAAAATGCACGAGCGCGCGTCGAGCTGCGTCGTCCGCGTCCCGTCGATTGGAAATAGAACGATTTCGATCGACACCGATGCTCGATGAAACGGGCCGCGATAGGAAGGTGGTGAACGCGCTCGTTACCAACGTCGAGCGTGATAACCGAATTGGGTATGGACCATTAAAGCGATTACGACACCTGACGAACGCGCTACAAACGGCTATTTGTCGTCGTTACGTTACGTTCCGACTACGTCTCGCTACCTTCGAGATGGATTTTCCTGTTAACCAGACGTCCGTTATGCCGACGGCTAATCCGATTAATCCTCCTCATCCTCCTTCCTTCCCCCCTTCGCGAAAAACGACGGGGCGACAGATCGCGTCGCGGCCACTTCCTTCGTTCCAGGACCCGCGCCACCTGTCCATCGTCCTCGATTGCACTTCGACGATCGACCACTACTTTTGGCCAATTACTACGGAAAGCGGGGGGAACGGGGAGGATTAAATGTTTAAATTTCGGTGATCTTGGGACACATTGCAGAGAAGGGAGGTTCCAATCGATGTTAAAACGAAATTTTGTGATTTTCCGAAAGNTTTTTAAAAAAAAAAAAAAAAAAAAAAAAAAAAAAAGGGAAAAAAATTGTACGTGTTACATTTAGTTCTCCTCTATTTTTCGAATATCTTGATCTTAATAATTCGAATGTTGCATTGTCGGAATGATGGAGTAATAGACAAGGGATGTCTTTACTGTTCGTGAAATATTATTAGAAGATTTATTGTGAAAAGTCATCCGGCAAAAATGTCGAACACAAATCGCGATCCCAATTGTTGGTATTTACGTTATTGGTTCGATCAAGCTAGTAGACTCTTTAAGAATCTGGGAGGCAAAAACTTCACTTTGATTGGTCCAATGTTATGTTGTATAATCAATACTAAGAACCGACAATGAGAATAAGAAATCTGCCGTGTTAAATCGAAGGGGCGTATTTGCAACTTTCGGCTTCAATCAACTCATTAATTAGCCAAGTAGCACAAGAGTAGTTTATCTATGAAAAAGCGCCAACTTCATTGAAACTGAAGTATAAATAATAGTTTATATTTCCGATTATCCGTTGATTATTAAATGTTATATATTCAGAGATACTTTTTGATCGGATACTATCTATTTGAATTTAACACGAAAATCGGCGAGATGTTCAAAGTAAAAATAACGTTAGAACCGAAGTCACTTATATGTGCAAATGTTAACGTAACAAGTACAATTTTCGTTTTGTCGCAAACTTCTGAACTACTCGCAGAACGGGTGCACATTAATCAAGATCTTCCCCTCTACAACGTATCTTAAAATTCAACAAAATTGAAATTGGAAATCTCCCTTTCCCGAGATAATCGCCCTCGCGACGAACAACTTACTATGATAATGTCCAGATTGTTGGTAAGATGATCAGGAAGAACGCGCTTGCTCACTTCCTCTTCCGGCATACCGTCGAATCGGTCGTGCTTCTTCCTCTCTTTGTATGTCTTTGCTCGTTTCTTCGCCTCGGCTAATTCCGCCCTGTGATCAAATTCATAGAATCGTATCATTGCATTAAGTCGTTGGACAGATGATTTCTTAACCACGTGAATCATCGAAAAAAATAAAAAAAAAAAACAAGCGAAACAAAATTTTTTCGTACGTAATTATTAAATGAAAAATTATACAATTTTCTTTTCCCATGGTATGTAAATGTATTTATTCTTTTTTTTTTTTTAGTGTTTTGTACTTAAAGGAATTAAAGTATAAAGTGGAACTTTTCGTTTAATAATTACCAGTGAAAGAAATTCGCGAAACTTTAAACTCTATATTTCGTTATTTAGATGTTGAGGATTATCTCTCTTAAGGAACTATCCATCTAATTATTTATTTATTTATTTTATTTATTATAAATATATTTGAATAGATTATATTTGAAAGGATGAAATGAATTATTGAAAAAAATGAATGAAAACAAAAAAAGTAGATCTACATTGGAATTTCAGGATTACACACAATATTATTGATGTGATAAATATTACAGTTAGATACCATATATAATTGTGATTATAAATATTTGGACGTTTCTGAACGACCGTAATGCAAAATGCAATTCAAATTCTCCTTAATTTAATCTCAATACGGATATCGATAAAAGAAGGAGGTTAATATTATACTTAATGGCCAGGTGGCTGAAAACTGAGCGAGGCGACCCGGCTTCAAGTATTGCGCTCTCACTGTTGAAATTTCACAACTAGATTGAAATGTGTCTAACTCTAACTAGCAGATTTGACGGAGCATCGTTTCTATTTATTAGAAATGGATATGAAACCTGAGAAACTCACGCGGTGAATTAACAGTTCGTCAATTATAGTTATTGAAACGAAAAGTACTGAAAATATCGGTCTTGCGCCGAAAGTGTCCGTACATACGTATAATTTTAAGAAGAAAGATTCTTCGCAAAAGGAGAACGATCGATGGTTCGTTCGATCGTGGACGCGCGTTATTCGCGTTGAAGAAGTTTGTTCGCCGATAGCAAGCCCGAAGCTCGCGTATCGAGCGAGCAGCCATAATCGAGTCTGGTCGCATCGATCCACGTCTATTGACCCCGCTGTAAATTATTATTTAGAATGAACTGTACCCGCCGACCGCGAACACTAGTCACACGCGGCGTACTTGCCGAAATTATTCCGTAAATACGCGACCGAGTCGAATTATCTCGTAAGCGCTAATCTTCGAAATTAAACGCCGGTCCACGTCGTTCGAATCGCGCTCCTGTTCGCAACAACCAGCCGTAAAGTTTGATCAATAACTGAACGATCGGCAACAACACCGAGATGATCTGCGCTCGTTGGTAAGAAAGCAAAGGAATAGGTGTTTCAATTTTTTTTTTTTTTTTTTGTAAATAAATAGCACAGTTACTGCGTGTGTCGGGATCTTTTTGCACGAACGAAAAGTATTGGCACATCAACAAAATCTGTTTTGTAAAAAGTAATATACACAGTAGCAATTTTCAGTAATGAGTTATGTGTATTCAAAAATCAAAATTGAAGATTCTTTTTTTCCTTTTTTTTGTAGGTTTTTTACTACGTGTCTGGATATAAAGAATTTATTATTATTATTATTATTATTATTGTATTTTACATTACATTATAATTACATTATTGGAAATTACTATAAATTACTTTTATCGTAAACTATCTGTGGAAACAAGAATTTGCTAATATATTATTTGTTTTCATAAAGATATCGTCAAGAAACTAGGTACCTTTGCATTCAATTATAAATGATATTAGGCAAATAAAGAAGTTCGGTCATTTTTCTTACAAATATAATATGAAAGAGCAATTTTTGTTTTACCAAAAATAGTTATTTGTATTTCGACGACTTTTTTTTACATTTTTTTTTTGATTTCTCTTTTCTTTCCTTAGATTAACTTTTTAAGTTAGTTTGTAAAATAGGACAGTGTTTATTTTTCTCTCTAAATTTCTACTGTTTCGGGAAATTTCATTCATCGAAATAAGAATAAATATTTTGGGAAGTAAAATGATGTTTTTTTTCAAAACTTTCTTGGCTGGTTGATATTATCAATCATATATATTACCACTCACGAATCGTAAATACTCAAAGTTTTTAACAAATTATTAAATCATTGTATAGATGTACTAATTAGAAATCCTTCAGAAATCAATTCAGTAGTATTAGATTCATAATTATGAGATTTTAAATGTAGCAGTTCTATAGAAACTATTCATTTTTACTCAAAAATGTAAATCCAATGCTCTTGATATACTCATTAAATTAATTAAGTAGTAATTCAAGATTAGATTGCAATCACCTGTGCAAAATTGGACACTTAAACGTATGAAAGTTATTGTTTTTATATTTTTTTAATAGCCTGAGCTCAACCCGATTTTCTTTTCCGACGAATATAATCTTCTTGTAAGCTTTTTGGAAAAGAAAATGAAATGACTCTAAATAATTATTAAGTTTTTATTGACCTTCAATTTGCCTCAAGTTTAAGAAACTGTTTAAAAAAAAAAAGAAGAAGAAGAAAATAGTGAAGGGAGGGTTAAAAGTAGACGAATTTTGGTATTCTTCTGAGAAGGGAATTCTTCTTACATATTTTATTTCGCAGCGTCATTTTGAAAATGAAACGATGGAAAATTTAAATGGAGAAATGCGTTTAAATAATTGTAGTTATATCTCTTTCTCCGAAACGATGGCCTGGAAACCCCTATTTTGCAAATAGTATTTACTAGTATTACTACAATACTATTACTATAATAGTATAGTAAATACCAATAATATTTATTCGTGAAAAACTACGGTCACACACTTTATTTTAGAATAAAGGCATGTTCTCTTTTCTTCTCAAAAAAAAAATAAGATTACCAAAATTCGCCAGATTATTTCAACCTTAGTCTCCCTCTTGCGTTAGAGAGGTGCGTTCTTACTCTTCGGGGGTGAGGATCATCTCCGATTTTCTCTTGCGGCCCCGTTTCTTCGGCTGTTGCGCCGTCAATTGGGGATTCACGTTGCCGTTCATCGCGCCGAGGTTCATCTGGAGATGTTGCGGCCCGGACAACGAGCCAGGCGGTGTCGACGTAGGTGTAGCCAGGATGGGTTGACCCCCAGCTGGACACGTCATGTTCTCCGGATTGCCAACCGGGCTGCTCGCCGTCCTTATGCCGCCCATCGACATTTCCTCGTCGACGAACGAATACGGGTCCACCGGGGTCTCGCACTTGATCGCCACCTGCGAATTTATTTGTTCACTCGTTTATTTAAAAAAAAAAAAAAAAAAAAATAATGACTTAACCANACCCAAAAAAGGAAAAAGAAAAGTTCGTCTGTTTCTCACTTTCAAATGTACCAAATTTCGGCAACAGAAATGTCGTTAAGACGCCGGATAGAAGAGAACGAGAGAAAAGATTCGACACTTTGATTGTCCACACGGTTCACATCTCCCGATTCTCAACGAGAGCTCAAACAAGTTCGAAAAAGGGAAAAAGAAAAGTTGGTCTGTTTCTCACTTTCAAATGTACCAAATTTCGGCAACAGAAATGTCGTTAAGACGCCGAATAGAAGAGAAAAGATTTGACACTTTGATTGTCTACACGGTTCACATCTCCCGATTCTCAACGAGAGCTCAAACAAGTTCGAAAAAGGGGAAAGAGAAATTCAACTGTTTCGTAGTTTCGAATAGTGTATCAAATTTCGGCAACGAGGGTCTCGTTAAAACGCCAGATAGTGGTAGAAGGGTGCAGAGAGGGTAGGATAGGATAGGAAAAGGAGAAGGTCTCGTGGAAAACCGGATTCGAGAGAGCGAGGTTTTGCGGGTGTATCTTCCTCCGGAGAGAGAGAAATAGGAAAAACTCACCTGTCCGAGGGTGGAAGCGGACGAGCCAGGTTGCTGGGGTTGATGCGCTGTCGCCGATATCGGCGTGAGGGGTGTGTGCGGCGTGTGTGGTGTGTGCGGTGTGTGCGGTGTCAGCGGCGTGTGGTACTGCTGACTGCTGTCACCACCGGTGCTCCTCATCTCGAGGTCCGGACTTGTCTCGTAACCGTCATCCCTCGCTTCCTGCTTTACCATCACTCCTGCACAGAAAAAGACATCGCACCCACCGGTGTCGGTTCAATCACTTCTAGGTTTGATCGTTAGTTGATCATAAAACGATCGCGTTTCCCACCGTTTCTTCGAAGAAACGGTGGCCGAAATATCTAGGCTAGCACCCCCTATCCCCCCCTTTTTTATTGGATTTTTGAAGCTGAAATTTAGCTACCGAGCGAGGTAAATCTCCAAGGATCTCACAATTTTGCAAAGTTTTAAAAAAGCAGAGATACGAGATTTATAAGAAATTGGGGGGGAAAAAAGGAAAATAGAAAAACGCATACAATGTGCAAGTGAATGTGAGATATTCTGTGTAATAATAGAGAAAACAATTTTCTATCCGGTATCCCTCTGGTTTCTAAATTTTATTTGTAAAAGTATGAATTTGCATAAAAATCCACAGTCTAGTTATTAACAGCTACCTAGCTACTTTGCTTTTTTTTTTTTTTAGCACTTTTGCATGCTTAAATGCATAAAAATTTAACGATGAGATTTGGTTACACTAGTAATATTTATAATCTGTCTGAAAAAATTACGAAATATTCATAAGTAGGGCTTTCCATATTGACACTAATAAGAAGTACGCAATTGATGGATTTTATTTCGATATTTAAGAAATTATATATATATATATATATATATATATATATATATATATATATATGTGTGTGTGTGTGTGTGTAAAAAATTATCCTTTGTTTAAAAATAAGAGGATACATTCTCGTAATTTTCGTCTGCTGATTCGGTTTGTGTGTGAAAATTATGTCTTCGTCACTCGTTAAGGATACGTTAATTTACCACGGAATTAAATAATGATAAATCTCTTAGATGTATATTCCATATTATTCTTTCAGTATTTTAACAAGTTCCTTTCGCAATTATAAGAAACACGTGAAATACGTGACAATAAAACATGGCAAATTTAAAGTTACAAAAATACTAAAAATAGTATACGCACAGTATATAAAACAATGAAACTTTTAACAACTTTCGTTGTTAGATGAAAACAGAAATCTGGCGTGAAACAAGATTCTACTTTTCAAAATATTTCCACGAAAATCCTCAGTTCGGTTTCAAAAACAAATTCGAAGGCATCAGAAGTAAGCGAATTTTTTTTTCCCCCCCCTTTTTTTCTCTGTTGTCCTTTCAAATCTTTCGCGATCTTATAACGTTCGACGATTTTCCTTTTTCACTCTCATTTCACTCCGATTGAAAAGAAAATATTATCCCGGAGAAAGCATGGAGTATCGAGGAATCATTGAAAACAGAGAAGGTTCCTTCATCGAGCGTTTCCGGTTTCTCGCGTGACCTTTTCCTCATTCTTTTCGCTCGCACGTTTTTGCGTTACCGCGGAATATTTTTAATATCGATTTCCGAGGGGAACGCGGCACGTTATTTTTCCACGGGCTTATCGCTCCGGGTATATTTTTACGCCGTGAGTCAACTTTTCGCAAACGCGAGCGCATATCTCTCTCGCAGTTCGAATAAAAATGTCGTTGCATGCCGTAGTTCGAAACTCGAACCACGAAATCCACGCGCCACCCCCCTACCACCCCCTTTTTTCGTATGGTTCTTCGCGATTGCTTTCCCTCCCCTTTGTGCCACCATTGTGTTTCCGCCGATCGTGTCTTCCGAAGTTCCTCCAAGTTTCTTCCGACCTCTTAATCGTCGACGACGAATTAACTCGCCACTGAAACATTCCCAGCAACAAAGATTTCAGGCCTGAATTTGATAACAATTCTCGATGGTGATTTTTTTTTTTTTTTTAACGATGTTAATCATTAAAGTTACGCTTAAATTCCAATATTTTTCAATAAATAACTATTACATGGTGGGTGTATCAAGATGAGTCATCGAATAAGAGGGTGATTCTAACGCGAGAAGATGAAAGAAAGAAAAGAAAGAAGAATTTGAAAATTAATCAACTACACGTGTAACAAGGCAATCTCCATCGATTTTTCTTGAACGAAAAATTTTGATTACCTACGAGTTATTATTACGCGTGTTAATGATTTCAAGTTGATATACTACGAGACTCACCCCGTGTATAAACTATTATTAACACGTAGAGTGCAGTAATAATTAAATAAAATGATTAATTAAATTCAAATGTACGGAGGATGTTCAAATTGCGAGTTTGCCTTAATTTTTTGATCAGAGATTCGAGACAATTTTGTAGGTGAGTTGCACGTGTTCCCCGCTGGTTGAGACTTGGTTAGTCTTTCCAGCGTTAACACGCGCAATTCGAGCAAACTTGGTTAGTCGATCAATTCGAGGATCTCGCTGGACCGGCGAACGCGTTCGAAACGTTGCTCAACGACGCGTGCAATTGTTCAATGAGTCTCGGGAAAAAAAAAAAAAAAAAAAAATA
>NIPQ01091691.1:0-22752 GCA_002806875.1 Lepidotrigona ventralis hoosana
GATGATGATGATGACGACGACGACGATGATGATGATGATGATGACGGTGATAATGACGACGATCACGATGATGATGGTGACGATGATGACGAATATGATGATGATGATGATGGTGGTTCTAACAGAAGTTAGAAACACGGTAACCAAGACGACGACGACGATAATTAGGATTAAATGTTTTTTTATACGTTACTTTTTGCAAGAAAACGGTGGCGAAATAAAGCTTTTTTTATGTATTTTTACATAAAATCATGATATCTTCATTAATCATATTCCTTGACCCTCCGTTGAGCTAGAGCCTTGTCAAGCATTTAGATTTTCAATGGCAGTAAGGAGAATTTGAAAATTATGTGTGCTCCAAACGATCATCGAAAATTAAACTTCATTGGTTCACTCGTTCGAAAACGTGATTTCATGAGATTACTTATGAAAAACAATTGTAGTCCCAAATTAATAATTTTACATTAATCTGCATACAACTTACGAACAATCTCCTATTTAAGTTACTTTTAAAGATTATAAACAACGCAAAGATATATACACGCCCGATTGATCTTCGTGGAATCTCCATCTCACATGGAGCATCGTGAACTTTCAATTTCTATTTGTGCTCCTTTTCACTTGTTTAAGAGGGCCAGAGAAAGTCGTCTGTGAAATCGTCCTTCGAGAATGGTCTTCCTTAAAAAATAAAAATCATCGTCCTTTGTCAAGGCAGACTTTCTTTCAAAAGTAAGACAGACTTTCGAAGAGTACAACGAAATTAAAATCAAAATGCAAGGCATTTTTATTTAATTTTGAATGTTAATAGTTTGTTTAATTTTATCAGTTAAAAATCTTCGTTCACAGATGTAGTAGCTGCTTAACGTTGTAAAAAGAAAAATCATGGTACAATAATATCCGTAATTGTGATGATGCAACTATAAAATGATAGTTATAACAATTGAGGTAAAAATTAATGACGACAATCGTGCACGCGATCTATGATTATCTAATGATAATGACGATAGTAAACTTTAACTAACGATATCGTAACTTTCAGGTAACACGAAATGTAATTGAAATTGCATCCTTAGTGCAAAGTATAACAAAGGATAGATGGAAGTTTAAAAATTTTTGTAAAAGACTTTTTAAAAATCAATCTAACGTTCATCGTACTGTGTACTATAAGTGTACTATAGTAATACAATGGTCATCACTGTGGGAATAACTTCATGCAATCGAAAATTGAGCCACATGAAATCACGTTTCACATTAATTTCTCCATATTCACAGGAGCACGTGCAATGAAAGTTTAAATTGGTACGGAGTCATTAAAATATTGCAAGAACTGACCGCATTCAACATTTAAGTGTCGATTGCTAAACTCTGNTTCCTGTGTGATTCATATTTTATATAAAAAAAAAAAAAAAGAATGAAACTTTTATTCTTCTGAAATTCGTATTCATTAAAGAAAGTTAGAAATAATTACAAGATTTTTCCACAATGAAAATTTCTTCTGTTCTTTTAAAATATACTGAACTCCTTATACAGCAGATTAACATTTTTTAAATAATGGATATTTCCATGTGATGTAATAATTGAATGAAATGTATTTGAGTCAATGTTTCAATGAAAATTCATAAATTTCTTCTGTTCTTTTAAAATATACTGAACTCCTTATACAGCAGATTAACATTTTTTAAATAATGGATATTTCCATGTGATGTAATAATTGAATGAAATGTATTTGAGTCAGTCAAAGTTTTGAGTCATTAGTTAGTCAAATAATTTCAAATTTCGACATTCTGTAAATTAAATGCAAACAGAGAACATGTTAAAACATTTTTATTCGCACTCTCGCTAGCTAAACATTAAAGGAAATCTTCAAACCAACATTTCGAAAGTAAACGTTAATCATATGGTAAATAATTTCTATTCGAATCTAAAGATAACGTGTTCTCGAAAATAAAGAGAAACCAATCTAGCGTGCGGCTTAATTTTTCTGCGTGTGATGCGATATAAAACGTATGAACAATATGTTATGCAACGACTCTTCGTCTAAAGTCTAAAACATTATACACAAGTTAGGCCCACGCCACTGTATGTGAGAAACCAAGCATTCTGTGGTCCACGAACCTGATTTATTCGCATGAATCTCATCACGTCACATATTTCATCATATCGTCAGAAAAAACGTCTGTATCAACCGTATTCAACTGTAAGATAAATTAATCATCTTAAAGATAGTTAGATGTTTAAATATAAAAGTGAATGTGTACATCATTATGGTATTATATGTACAATAATTGATTGCTCTAGAAATCAACATATATATGTATGTACACTGAAATTCGTTAAAGGAAACAAATTTTCCTTGTTTTTCCTTTGTCTTTCTTCAATTTTTTTCGTTTTGTTAATGTAAAAAGACCAATATAAACGCTTGAGTAATACATTCATTGAACAAATATTATCCCTCCAAATAGACAGTAGAATGTGTACATTAGTCAGACGTATACTAAACTGCATGTAAAACATAACTCATGTCATTACAGCTGTGGACATACATATATGTTTTAATATTGACTTGTGTGTAAGGATAATAGATAACAATTACTCAGTTAATCACAATTTTAAAAGATTCGCGAAGGATATGATTATTTGTCAAACGCATCATATATATATATTCATTTTTACAGAAGTAATAAGGTTTAAGTTAGGTTTGCAATTTTTTTACAAGCAATTCATTTTTACAGAAGTAATAAAGTTCGTCAAGAAGATTTGACCTCAGGGACGTTTTTTAGTGACAGAAAGAGAAGAAGGAGGAGAGGAGAGGGAAGCATATAGCTACCTGACAGCCTTCATCTTGATTAGTGGCTGTTTAAGAATAGTGAAAGTTTCTCTAGCTTGCGTCACGACGCCTTTCCCGAAGAAGACGCGGAAATCGACGCCTTCCTCTTTAAACGGACGATCGATCTTTTCCATGACCAGCTTTTTCTAAGGCCACCACATTTAATGGCTTTGTTTCATTAGCTTTTTCCTTCCTCCCTGCATTATCAGAGAGGGGTGTGTAATTAATGCCTTTAATGGTCGTTGAGAAAGAGAAAGTGCAACTGTGAGGTGATAAGTCTTGTAACACCAAAGGATATTATTATTAACCGCTGCACTGAATCTTTTACTACCTGACTTATCCAGGTTCCAACTACTATGTCATTGAGTTTCGAAAATCTTGTTTTTTGTTGAGACATTCAGCTTATTCACAGGTCAATACAATGTTCAGCTGGTAATTTCACTTCAGTAGTTTTTTCTGAAGTATTACTCATCGCAGTACACGCTTTCTATTTCAAAATTCTGCCTAACCTGAATACAAGGTATCCTTAAAATAAATAGTTTCCATAAAAAAAAGTAGCCCTGAGGAAATTTCTCATCCTATGTCGAAACTTTTCTTACGATGTATGTTTAATTCTTTAAAATTCTTAAAGCTATTACTCATTTTATTCAATTAATAGTTATACTCACTAATAGACTAATAGAACCACTCTTCTACTTTCCATATTTCCTCTTTATCAAATCTTCTGAAAAGCTGTCTTGACCATACATCTTTGTATCCATAAATATAATCTACGAGTTAGGAAAATAATCAGTGAAAAGCAATCATGACACAAAGACATTATCTAAATCTTACTTTTTACTCTTACAAACTGTGATAAATGTTTTAATATATTAAAAAATGATTAATTCAATAATTATTATGAAAAAATATATAGAGCAATAATTTGTCGAATGACGCCTGAGTATTAATAACAATTCTCATACATACACATATATATATATATATATATATATATATATATGTATATGTATATATATATATAGGAAAGAAAAGAGCAATGAAAGGAAAAGATCAAGGATAAATTGGAGATTTTCTTAACTATAGGGATAATTGAACTTTGCCATAAAAAGAGAAGCGAGTGAAAAGAGAGAGAGAGAGAAGGAAAACGATAAGGAGGTTAGATCGAAATTCGTTCCAATTTTTTCAAAGGAGGTCGAGGAATGACCTTTCAAGTTGCTTGCGTTTGTGCCTCTCTTTTCACGATATAGTAACGATACTCTTGATCCCGTGATGCTTCCAGGAAGCTGAAAAGGGGATTCACGTGGTGACCATGTGAAAGTTGCCTCTTGGCAGACGTTGCTCTCCCCCCACCCCTATTTCTTTCTCGATAGTTTTCCAGGGTTTCGCAGGTAAGATTTCTTACGAGAGCATCTTCTCCGCTGCGTAAGAACGTGAGAGAGAGCCCGCTTTCGTTTCCTTCTTCTTCCTTTCACGAATGCTAACGCATTCTGCTTTCCCCTCGATTCATGCCGCTAGTTATCCTTGTTTTCCTTCCTATTCTTATTTATTCTAATGTTTCTCTTTTCTGCTACTGCAGAGAGTGGAGAAATATTTTATCGCCACTGATATCGGTCATTTGATCATTAAAACATTGTTGATTCAAATATTGAATTGTTTAAATTATACAAGATTTACAATATTGATATTGTATAAAAGTAAATAATATATCCTATGAATTTGTTAATATGTCAGAAGCTCTTTTTCATTGACCATTTTTTTTATTAATAGAAAAGAAGCTTCGTTTAAAATAATCAGGAAATATTCAAAATTAAAATTATTCCATTTTTATATTATAGAAACATTTTATCTTGCTTAAGCGAAAGGATTGGTTGTAAAAATCCTTTTTTCTTCTCAGAACACGTAATATTCTCTAAATAATCATAATCCCGTCATGTTCATTTAAATCTCATAAATCTTAGATGTTCGTTACTTCCTATTCTTAAGTTTTTCTTTAACGAGCTGAAATATACTGAATTATATACACATTAAGCTCGATATTTCATTTATAATCTTCTCGAAATTTCGCAAAATCAACGTGTTGAAATCGGAATTGAAGAAAAATGCCAGCTACATAGGCAGTTGAGATTGCTTCTAGCAGATACATATGTACTACACATTCTACGACTTCGTCTTGCACTCATTTTCATTTTGAAAATGAAGCGTAGCGAGTGATCATAAGTCACAGCGGCAGTGATTGATCATTTTAAAGAGATCAAATTGATATTTGATACTTTTAGTTTATTATTTAATATTATTATTTTGATATTTAATTCTGTCCTCTCATAGAAAAAGTTGATTAGTTTAACAAAAAAGTTATACATAGTTTTATATATATATATACGAAAACAATTATATAGAATAAGATACTTATGTAGAATAAATCGCTAATTGCTTCATCATTAATTTAATTATTAAATAGCAATATAATTAACAATGAATGAACTTCAACTATCAGATACCACACTTTCCAATGTTTTATTACATCTCACAAATAATTATAAAGAGGTTATAGAAATCGAGAAAAAATCACTCTCGTACACTTTCTTCGATATTCGTTAGATAGATCGAAATTCACTCGCGACTATAACGACGAAACAAATATATGAAACATGAAAACTATGTTAAATTAAATGAAAGGATTGTTGCAGATAATACATTGAAAGTAGGGATTTTACAATTAACATTTAAAAGAATGGATAATAATTACTGAACCCACTGAATTTTTTTTATCAAAGTTACCGAGTTTAATTAGTAGTTACCTTCATCCTACAATTAATTACAAATTTCTCTACTAACAATTTAACTAATGTTGACCTTGAATTTAAATAATTTGAAATACCAATATAAACTGATATAACTTGAACTTTCTTGCATAATAAACTCACTGTTGATATCAGTGTTACACAATTTATAACTTATAGGTTGTAGACTTTCTCTTTTAATTTTGCATCAAATATAATGATCACATGACTTGTAATTTGTAAATTTGAAAAATTTTCAATCAATATCAACAACAAACCGCCAATTTGTAACTAGTAAAATTTTTGGGCCTATTCGGATAGTTTTAGTATTAAAAGTATTCTTCTCTAAGAAAAAAAAAAAGCCAAGATATATCTTATACATACTGTACATTACAATGTTCTTGTTTTGTAATTCTTAATTGTAATTAACACTTCTATGCAAATTTGTGTAACCGTTTCCGTCATTGTCACTTTCCATTGAATGTCCACCTCGAGAGTGAAAAAAAAAAACTCGAATTGAAGTAAATCTGAACGCGCTTTACGATTGAAAATCAATCAATATTCCCAGTCGATTGTACAAGTTACATGACATCGCACATGTCGAATAAGAAAAAGGAAAGTAGAGAAATGCAACTGGTATTTTACTATTATGCAGCTTATCGGCTCGTCCGGGAACGTTTATTGGCCTTTTGACCTTAGCTTTCACTCGATTAGACCTTCTTCCTTGTTTCACTATCCGCATATATGCGTTGTATCCAGCTGTCTCATAACTCTCTAGCACTTAGTCGTTCTTATCAATTCATAAGTTTCGTTATGGCCAACAAGTTGTTATCGCACCGTGCAATATTTCAGGAAAGTAAATTGAAACACGATTGTTGACCTGTGACCGAAGAAAATTTTTCATGAACGATTTCATTAAGATCAAGATTAGCACTCATTACTCACATTTGTACGCATATAAGTAGTAGTTGAATTTATTTTATACAAAATTCTAATTCTGCATAGTTATATCACACAATATTATATTTGGTATATAACAAAATAAGAGCATATAAAAACAAAAAACTTGTTCTTTCATGTTATGATAATATCGTTGTAATGAAGAAATTTAATTTTCAAAGCAGTATAGATTAGTTTATATAATAAAATTTTATTAAATATTTTTGTAAAAATGTCTGAAATAAATTATTGTATTCTGCATCTTCAATTTCATAATTTTTTATATTTTGTTATTTCGAAATAATACCGTAAGAATATCTATAAAATAGTTTGGTAAAAAAGAACATTTGTAATAAATTTTTTGTTATTTATTAAATATTAATTTGCATGTACTCAAAAAAATTATTAAGTACTTGACAAAGTTGTTATAACATAACGTATATTTTGTTAAAACATTGTATTTTTGTACAATTATTAATTGTGCGATTGTGCAATTAATGCACATGTTGAAATATAAATTGTCTTTTTTGAACGAAATTGAATATTTGGTCACTGCAAAAGTTTTATTCATTAATGAAGGATTTCTAGTTTTTGAAAAATTCTTCATTCACTATCATAATTTGTCTATTTTCTAGTAAAACAAAAAACAATGAACAAACCTTATGTAGTGACCAAATGACAGAAAGTACTGTTAATTAAAAAGATTAAGTTTTTGTATAAATATTTTTAATATATCATAAAACTATTGAAAATTACTAAAACACTGTTTAAAATAAGTTTGTTTCAAAAAATAAAACATAGTTTGAACAGTTTAAAAAGTAATACAGTCTAGTGTGCTACTGTAAAAAATTGTACTAGAAAAAAGTTAAAAAAAAATATGATTTGAAATTTACAATACGCATTTAATATTTATATCAGAAATTCATAAGAAAATATAAATATATCTCTTGCTTAAGGATACATATTCTTGAATAATATATATAAAATTACGACGTGTCACAGAAACGACAATTAATTGCAATAATTTATATATACATTAAGTCACTTCGTTTTCTACAAATTATTAAGATATAAAATCTTAAGAATCTCTGACTTATTTTAATTCGCACGTTAATTTTATTTAATACTGCAATTGCTCAAAATAGAATGTTCAAATAACAAAGCATCATGTAACAACTAGTATAAATACATTAATAAGAATGCAAACTCGAGTAATTGAGCATATTACAATAAAAATAAAAAACGTGAGAATAGATTGATACTTTTTACCTAGATTAAACATTTAGGTAAATTGTAAATTCAAAAAATTTCTTCAATTTTGTGTAAAAATATTTGCAATTCTTTTTCCTATATTTCAGATGTGTTAAAGACCGTTTTGGATTATGTTGAAGGCAGCGCCGAGAGCCCAACTTAATTCATGTCCATTGATCTTTTTATAAAGCTAAAAAATGAAGTATTGGATTAAAAATTTGGATTTAAATTATTAAAAAACTAAAAAATACAAGACCTAATGAAATAAAATAATTGATATACTTAATATTTAATATATATATATATATATATATACTTAAATTTTTTTTAATGAAATAAAGTAAAAATATATCCTTACATAAAGTTTTGTAGTAGGTTCTAAACCAAATCCATCGCGAAGGAGAATATAAATAAATGTTAAATCGAGACAAATGAAAGGTTGATCAGTATTTGGATAATCGCAGGCATCCATTGCTTGTTTTAAAAACGCGCTTACTTGAATAACTCCGCCGAAAAAGGGATCAACTAAACCAACCTAAAATATTAATCGATTAAAACTATTTGCAATTTTTATAAAATTTTATATATATATATATATATATATATTTGATTGGAAATTTACCTCGGTAGCACGATCGAAATAATAAGAAAATGCATAGATCTCGCGATCTTTTAAACCTTTTGGTTTATTTTTGATTCTGCCAACATACTTTTCAATGATTTTTAAACATTCTGAAAAATTGACAATTGGCCTGTCCACGTCTCCACCAGCAAAATTTTGTGTTTTGACTAGTTTATGAGTTCCATTCACGGGTCCTTTAACGAGATAATTAAATCCACCATAATTCCATTCCGTCGAAACTATAGGATTTACGCATTCAGATCGTACTTCAATTGCGTCTTTCGGATTTACATTATCCAAATTCATTCCATGTGTCAGAATCTCTTTTCTTGCTGCCATGAGACCCATACCCAAGTAACTATGTGTATAAACACTCATGTTGTGGTTGAAGATATTAACAGAATATACATGACCATCCAGTTTTTTCTCCTGAATAAATTTTAAATATTTTTTTAAATCAATAATAAAAATATTTTATCTACTGAAAATAAATCTTAAAATAGATATAATTAATTAATTGTTTCAAACTTTATTTAATTAAAAACCTAATAAATAATAATATCAGTGTTATATATCTATATACAATTTATAAAATATATATCTATATAGAATAATATAAAAACTTTTATTATAAAAATACTTCTTACTTTGTCTTATCAGAAATTCATGTCACTGATAATGAATGATATTTGATATTTTTACTCAAATATAGTTATTACTCAAATATAGAATTACTATATCAAGATTATTTCAATCATCTTGTATTGATTACTCCGCATTTTTAGATATTAAAATTATATTTTTTATTTAATTATACCTGTGTGGAATCAGGTGAAAAAGTCACTTGTGTAGAACCTCCACCAAGATCTAGTGCGGCAACTGTATTACCAGGATTGTGTGTAGCGAAACGTTCCAATAGAAAATTTACAGTGAACCATGAAAATATACCTTCATCCGTTCCATCCATTATAGAAATCGAATTTTTGGAAATCTAAAATACATATAGAATAAATAATAAATATCTACCTTAAGTTTAAAGCTTCTACAAATGAAGCTTTATACAAATGAAGCAGCTAATTTCTTTAATGTGAATTTCATGCTGTATACTGATCTATTACATACACCACTTAGTTTCATCCCCAGGAAGAAATATGCGTGCAATCCTACTGAAGACAATAGAATATTTTATCACTGAGGAAAATGCATTTAAAACAAGGAAAATGTAGAGATTTTAAAAATATAACTCTGACTTATTGTTAAATATGAAAAGCGATTTTAAATTAGTATATTTAATTTCTTTATTAAATAAAGAAAAGATTGTATTTAAGATAAATCTGAATAAAAAAATCAATTGGTTTAAATTTTGTAAAAATCAATAATAACAGAATTCAATAAAATTAAAATGCGATTTTATTTAATTGTTAAAAATAATTTGCATTAAATTACATATAATCAAAATTGTGATAAAAACACACATAACAATCCAGTGTCATATATCATATTTTACATGTTTCTACTTTTATTAAATTATTATATGCTAATTTAAAGATCATAAATTCAAAGAGAAACAGTACCAATAAAATTAAAGCAGCGTAATACATGCTGAAATCCCTAAATCGAAGCAAACGATAATTTAAATATAAAACAAAATATATGTATAATAACTGTAAATCCAATCTCTCGAATAAAAATTTTATTATGCACTATTAACTTTATAAATATTGAATACATACTTGGAAACCACTATCTTCAAACATTTTCCGACATTCTTGGAGTATTTCTTGAGCCTTGTGTCCAGGAAGAAGTCTCAAACCAGCTGTAGCTTTCATGCTGAGAGGTGTATGTTGCCATTCTACTTGTGGAATGACTCCTTTGACCTTATCTAACAACACAGTCAGAGATTTTGCTGCATCTTTAGGTCTCTCAGCATAAGCACTAACACCTGGTTTTATGTCTGTATAAAGTTCATCATCCAAAACCAAATTGCCACCGAGGATTGATTCGTGGAAACTAAATGCTAAAGCACGACTGCCAGTAGAGCCTGCATCAATTACTACAACATAAAATGGCTTTTGTAAATTGAAGGAAAAAGCCAATGTATCGATTGCCTTGCTCCCGAGATGTACTGGTTTCAAATCATATCTGAAAAAGACGAAAGATAAAATAGTTCAAATTATTGTTATTTAATGATAATATTTTATTTTTCTACAATTTTATTGTAAACAAGTGTAATATACAATTGTTATAATTGTTCTTAGGAATAATACATACGCTATTGCTATATATCCTAAGAAGAGAATTCCCAGTAAGGCAATAACAACAAAGTATCTTTTGCCTGGATGACCCTTTTTAATTCTAGGTTTGGTATCAACTTCAAAAATATCGTCATTTTCTGTTTTTAACTGAAAACATAACATTAATTCATTATATTTACATTATATATAATCAACGAAACGCTAAATGAAGTTTATTTCTATTTAATCTTGGAATATTGCCAAAGATTTTTCTAAATCAAATATTTCTATCATAGCACAAAAAAAAATAATAAACTTAATACATAAACTTCATCAAATAAACTTAATACACTTAATAAAACTCGAGAAAATTTCAAAACTGTTTATATCGTTTAGCAATGAAAATATATGAAACTTGATAATAATCTTTTCAAGCGAACAAAATTAAAAATAATTGCAGAGATATTACTGAATTGATATAAAAAAAATGATCTTCAATTTGAAATGAGTTCAAATATTGTTTTCTCTTCTCTCATGTCTTATCGTATCTTTTTCTTACAAATGAGAAAAGCCATAAATTTAAACGTATGAAAATATTTTTATTTTAGCTAGAATACGTTACATGATGTAGAAAGAATCACTTGGAACTCTTAATATCATTAATGACAATTTTATAATAATCGAACGAATTGAACGATCCCTCGCGATAACCTCAAATTCAATATATGTGTCGATTTAAAACTTTTACAATATGCAGTTAAAACGATAGGTTAATTTTAAACTTACTGGAATATATTGCATCTAAAATGCAATACAAGTAGTTAATACAGACAACGAAGGTAGTTTCGATTTCTCTACACGATGAAAAAGTTAAAGAAAATAAAAGCATCACGTATTCGGCATTACACGTGGAATATCGGAAATTTCACGTACATAAAGATATTGTAGTTAATGTAATCATAAAATCCACATATAATATAATCATAAAAATCCATATATTTATTTAACACGTTCGCAATCTGAGTTCATAAATAAAAAATATTGCTAATCTTATCTCTAATAAGAAATTTAATACAAATGTTATGATAGATAATTTCTTGTACCATAACTTTTCCAATATATATATATATATATAATAACTTATATACATATAATAACTTATAACAATATATATATATATATATAAAACTTTAATATATAATAAAAATATATAACTTATAATATATAAAATAATNGAAAGAAGATACTAAATATTTACACGCTATTTGAATCGTTCAAATCTTTTTAAAATCGAAATGATGATAAATGAAATTTAAGGTTGAATAATAAATGAATATAATGATTCGAAGAGTGTATGCTTTTATTTTATTGTATGAAAATACAGTGGAAAAAGTAGAAAACGGCATGATGACATAATGCCAACGTAATAAAATTGTCTTCAGTGTTTTATTTGAATTTTTAAATTAAATGCAAATCAAATGAAATTCCAATGAAATTAGCCAAATTAAACGATTTATTTCGCGAAATAAACAAGTAGGCATAAATTAAAAGTGTAAAAAGTTATAATTTGTTTTACATTTATGGAATTTTAACTTCGAGACTTACGTAACTTAACTATTGATTAGCAGCCGAAACTATTATTTCCTTAATCATTTTCTAGGTTTCATCATAATATTTGTAATTATTTTAATAAATAGAAACAGTTTCTCATATCAAATAAAAGATATATATATATATATATATATATATATATATATATATATATATATATCTATCTTCACGAAATTATCTACAACAATTTAAATTATTGTAAACGCGTTGACGTTGATAATTTATTATACTTTTGTATATGCATTTTACTTTTGTAAAGTGTATTTCCACTGAATTTAAGTTCGTGTTATTTATTATTATTTACAATTATTTTTCGAGTCGATCGAACGAGAAAAAAAAATTAATCGGCAAAATTTTACCAAAGAAGAAGAAAATGCTGGAAACAAACCTTTCTACGCCTAACGTCCATATTATTGAAATATCGTCGGTATGAAAATTAGAACGTAAGAAGAATAAAAAAGAAAAGTTTGGCGAGACAACTTATTTTCGAAGCGTGACGCTTCGTAACTGATCTATCTGATTGTCAACAGTACGACTTTCAACTATGAAGTGGCATTGCGATGATAGCCAGTAGTCTGCGTTAATTGTACTTTGTTAGCTGACCGTCCAAATCTCCAATCGTCAATGCCTCACTTTGTCACTAGCGTTTCGTAAGTACCTACGTACGTAAGCCCAGTGATATAACCCTCTTTCATTCGAAATGACCTACCAAGCACACTTTGTTAGCTGACCGTCCAAATCTCCAATCGTCAATGCCTCACTTTGTCACTAGCGTTTCGTAAGTACCTACGTACGTAAGCCCAGTGATATAACCCTCTTTCATTCGAAATGACCTACCAAGCACACTAGCAAAGTTGTTTATTTTCTTCCTATTTAGGGCAAATCTCGTGAGCAAATCTCTGTTCAACATTCGTATCAGAAGCACACAGAGACTTCTGAAAATATTTTCACTTTCTCAAGAATTTAACCAGATGCTGCAAAGTTGTTTATTTTCTTCCTATTTAGGGCAAATCTCGTGAGCAAATCTCTGTTCAACATTCGTATCAGAAGCACACAGAGACTTCTGAAAATATTTTCACTTTCTCAAGAATTTAACCAGATGCGTATAAACTTTGAATTGGCGGTCAATTAGCAAGGCATTATCATAGCAGCAAAAATGGCATCGATAAATATTCAAGGTTGCAAGCACGAATTACTCGAACGAAACAGAATATTATCACGAAGGTGAACAAAGAATTCGTTGTCTACAATTATTTCTACAATTGATGAAAGATAAAAATATCTCTATACATACAGTTAATGTTGTACAATTAAATGTTGGCACGATGAATGTTAATTGAATATATACTAAAAAGCGATCTATTTATACCCTTCTTAATTAAAACATTAAAACATTAATATAATTAACTCACACAGTTTGCTTTAAATTTATATTTTTTGCCACTGATAATTAACCAGCGACAATTAACGTTTGTCATTTTGTTTGTCGATAAGAAACGAATGAATGGAGTGTATTAATACCGTAACAAATCAATAAAGTATTTGTTTAATCCTAAAATTAAAATATTCAGCTGTATTAAATAATAAAGAAAAGTTCAACCTTTTAAAATGTAAAAATGTTGCCTTATATAACAGCTTTCCTTAAACTAATTAAAATCTTGTACATTTTCTGTAACAGAATTTTGCATAGAAAATGTACTTATTTATTTATGTTTGTAAGAGAGTTAGAATACATAGAATGCACAACAATTAATGAATTGCATGATTAAGAGTCAGGAAATGATTAATATATTAAATTGCTTAATTACACTTTTGAAGATATCAATAAATTTAGAAAATCACGTTCTTTGTTATATTTTTTTCAATTTCAATACATTTAATATTTTTGAAATACTAAATGTAAAGGAATAAATATAATATGCATGTATCTTCAAAGTGTCAAATTACCAAAGTTAAGATTATTTAAATTATTATAATATATCAATGTTATTTATATTATTGCACAAAATTGCATGTATTAAAATTATAGTGTTTAATTAGTGCATAGTTAATTAAAATCGATTAAAAATTGAGAATGTAGATATTTCAATGTAAATGTACAAAAATAAACAAATATATTTATATTATTGCACAAAATTGCATGTATTAAAATTATAGTGTTTAATTAGTGCATAGTTAATTAAAATCGATTAAAAATTGAGAATGTAGATATTTCAATGTAAATGTACAAAAATAAACAAATATAATTTCAATATCCATGATTAAACAAAAGAACTAGTATAGAACTAGTATAGATGATTAAACAATAGAACTAATATGTTTATAAATTTAATTAAATTATTGTTATCTTTTCTGTCTTAGTTTAAGAAATTAAATTAAACAGAATAAATATTTTCTTAGTTTTAAATCTTTTATTCTAAACAAATATCTTTTTTCTAAACAAATCTTTTATTTTAAACAAATATCTAAATAAATTGTATTTTGTATACATAACAACGATTTGGATTTAGAATAAACAATTTACAAACGTATAATGCAGGTTCATATAAGTTACATACATTTAGCGGTAATGANTCTTTTCTGTCTTAGTTTAAGAAATTAAATTAAACAGAATAAATATTTTCTTAGTTTTAAATCTTTTATTCTAAACAAATATCTTTTTTCTAAACAAATCTTTTATTTTAAACAAATATCTAAATAAATTGTATTTTGTATACATAACAACGATTTGGATTTAGAATAAACAATTTACAAACGTATAATGCAGGTTCATATAAGTTACATACATTTAGCGGTAATGATTATTTTCAAAAAATGCATCTAAAAAATCTTTTTAATTCAATATTTTATAATTTAATCTTAAAATGAGAGAAATAGCAATATGAAAACGATTCGTCTCAAGAGATTTTGGTTTAATTTGCAATTAACTTAAAGATTGTAATTACATAATATTATTCAAGATAGTGACAAGATATTGCTTCATCATGCTTACTCTTGTGATTTCTGTAATTTTGTACACGTTTTTCGTAGTCATCGAAAAATTTTATAAGAGCGTAATTATTTCATTGTCTTCGTTAATATTTGTTAATTATAAGAATTTTTTTTTTACACGATGAACATTAATTTTTGTCTAAAAGAATTAATTCGATGAATTTTTTCTAAAAATTAAAACAAACATGTTTTTATAAAAAATCATATTTTTCGTTCTTTTTTTGTTTGGCAGGAATNCAATTTTTTTTTACACGATGAACATTAATTTTTGTCTAAAAGAATTAATTCGATGAATTTTTTCTAAAAATTAAAACAAACATGTTTTTATAAAAAATCATATTTTTCGTTCTTTTTTTGTTTGGCAGGAATTAATTTATAGAGTAAATTAATTTAGCGAATTATTTTCCTAAACTTCTTAAAATATATTAATTAATATATTAAAAAATATTTTCTCTTGAATATTCCAATATTCGAAAAGTATTTTTTTTGAAAATTTATTATGAGGAAGATATAATATAGCGATGATAATGAAGATTAAATAATAAAAAATAATATTTAATTTAAATTTAGATATTTGCAATATATTTCTATGTCTAAATATTTAAATTTTTATTTAAATTTAATCTATATTACACTTCGAAATTTTTCAAAAGATAAATAGAAATATTTAAAAAATAAATAAAAAAATAAAATATGAAAAAAATATTAAATGCATAAATAGGTTAATATGAACAAAATGTATTGAATAAGATTATACGATTAATAATGTTAATTGCACATGTACGTGTATCATTTTTTTAAATATATATCAAAATAAATTAAAAAAAAAATTTATGTTTTAGAAATATTTGCAAAATTAGAAGGAAATTATAATGTTTTCTCTTTCATAAAAAGAGCTAAGAAAACTAATGAACTAAGGATTTAATAAAAATAGCTGAATCAAAATGGCACATATAGAAGTTACACAACGTAAACCAAGTCTCCTAAAGGAGGCTGTCATTCAAATTGGTGCAGGGGGTTCAGCAGGCTTCGTAGAAGCTTGTATAATGCACCCCATGGATCTTATTAAAACACGTTTTCAACTACAAGTTAAGATGGGATCGCAAGATGTTCTCTATTATACAGGCACTGTATAATCTGTATCATTGTATTATTTGTACACATTTTTATTTCAGTATTATTCTTATTACTTTGTTGTAATATTTTCTTTTATTTAGTTATCACGATTTTTTTTAAATTATATTATTATTTATCATCACAGGAATTAGAGATTGTATGAAAAAAATGTATAACAATGAGGGAATTGCTGCATTTTGGAAAGGTATATTACCACCAATTGTCATGGAAACTCCTAAGAGAGCTGTGAAAGTATGTAATTCAAAGCAGTTCCCTTTTTTGTTATTTTCACTATAAATTCTCAAAATAAATTTTGATTGAAAAATAACTATCTTAATATGAATATTATGTATATTTTTCTTATTTCTTTAATTTTTTAGTTTTTCTCCTTTGAGCAATATAAAAAGTTCTTTAATAACCACATGTCAAAGTCAATGGTATGTATTACATTTCTTCTTTATTATACACACTTTCTATATATAATTTCTCATAATTATATATTTGAACAATATGTGATATTAATATGTAACTAAATATGTAAATTTTTATACAATGTTTTTTCAGACATTTTTTTGTGCGGGATTCTTAACTGGTGTAACAGAGGCAATTTTAGTAAATCCATTTGAAGTAGTAAAAATACAAATGCAATCTAATCGTAAACACATCAATGACTGTCCATCAACTATTGCTGTAACCCGACATATTCTTTACAATCAAGGTTTTGGACTAAATGGCCTTAATAAAGGTTTATCTGCCACAATAATGAGAAATGCTCTTTTCAATGCTTTTTATTTCGGAATTTATAATACTATCATTCCTCAATTAAATAAACAAAAAGAATATGTTCCAGAACTACTTTTGAAGGTATCATGTTATAACTTATTTATTTAGTATTTTATAAATTTAATAAAAGAAAACTAATTTCATACGAAATTTATTATTAATATAATAAAAATACATTTTTTTAGTTTGCTATAGGTTTTATATCTGGGACAGCAGCATCTTGTATGAATATACCTTTTGATGTTGCTAAAAGTCGTATTCAAGGTCCACAGGGAACAATTCAATATAAGGGGACTCTACAAACTATTTATCTAGTTTATCAAAATGAAGGGTAAGAAATTATTAATTTTATACTTTTATATCATATATTGTATATGTAAAGTATATTATTTTATATTTTTGTTACATTTATTTTAAGTATTTGATGTCTGCATATATCTATAATCCATGAATATTTTTATTTTAGATTTAAAGCTTTGTACAAAGGATTGGTACCAAAGATTTTACGATTAGGACCAGGTGGCGCAATTATGCTCATAGTTTATGACAAAATGAAAGCTTACCTCAATATGCAGTTTGGTGACTAGTTAAAATTCTAGTCTACAAAGTAATCTGAACAATGCATTTTCTACATGCATTTTCTACCAAAGAATTGTTCAAGAAAATAGTTCCTCAATATTTGTTTCTATGAGATTTAGATTATATTTAGATTTAGTGTGTTTAAAGATTAGTAATTCTTCCTTCTTTCTCTTACAGATACTTTTTTTGTACAAATAAAATAACCACCTAACAAATGTAAAATAACAATTGTTTAAAAGAAAATTATGTAACTATAGCTTTTGTAAAATTTGAAATATTTATGTAAAAAAAAAAGATAAAATATATTATACAAGGATATATATATGAATTTTATTAATTTATTTAGTATATATATATATATATATTTATAATAATATCTATCCAGAAAAAATTAAAGTTTTTGTTTGATATAATAAATTAAGAATAATAAATTAAGAAAAATTCATTACTTTGTTAGAAGAATGTTTAATTTAACAATAATTTAAAATTCCAAAAATTGTATATAAAAAACTTCCAACATAAAATGTTGAAACAATAAAAATACCAATATTAATTACAATCGTCCAATATGGAATCTAGCCATTTTTCTAAATCTAAAGATTTGGTTGATGTGTTAGGTTTATTTGTCATCTTTGCATCTGTAACAAATATGTATCTTATTAGCATATTCTTAAAAGTCATATTTTTAAAATAAATTTCAAATATATACCAGAACTAGAAGAAAAAGATAACGATTTTTTCACAATCATTAAAGGATCAATCACAGGTTCTTGACAAGATAATAAACTATCTAAATCATCAGCTGTATTTTCTAATGAATTCTGACTTTTGTCATCATCCTCTGTATTTGTAACTACTTTTCCCGAGTCACTTAATATTTTGGCATATTTTTCTTTACCTCGTTCTGCTGTATTATAAATATCTGTTAATTGATCATCCTGCAATAGTTAATAATATTTCAGAAAAATTTATTTATTTTTTAAATGAGCAAAATTAAATTAAATTAGTTCAATATATTATTACACTTACAGTGAAATATTTTTTATCAATATTAACATTTTCATTAAATGGAATTGCTTCTATTGCTGCAGATAGTGTTTTTAGATCAAGTGTAAAAAAATCAGAGTATTTGAAAACGTCGACATCCCAATTTTTTTCTGACTCAAAAACAAAATCATCATTTCCAGAAATTGGAGCATTTGATAAAAATTCAAAATCCTTTGTAGTATTTTCATCTGCATCAATAATTTCTTCAAAATATTGCTCTTTGTTATCCTTATTAACTTCCTTTTCTTCTTTTCCTGTTTTACCTCTATAATGTAAAATAAATATTATTTCTAAATTAAAATATATGAAGAAAGCATGTAAAGAGATAATATTTATTCTTATACTGGATAAATTGTTTCATTTAGTTGTGTATATATATATATATATATATATATATATATATATATATATATATATATATATAAAAAGACAAAAATATNTTTAAACAACTTATTCACAAACAAAAAATTATTTGAGATTGTAATTTGTGAAGTTTTTATTGAAAATAATACAAAATATTTTATTCTTGTTTCTTCCTTATATTGATCTGTTATTTTTTAACATTGATAAAAATGAAATTTTTATTTATTTTATAACCTAACCTCTCTTGACATTCGATATACAGATTATCATACAATGTTACATGTGTTGTTTTATGTTCAAAAACAGAAATTCTGGATTTTCTTAGATTGTTTAAGTTAAGATGCTTTGAAATTATTACAGAACAATAAAAAGTAAAAATTTTTATAACAAATTATTTTCTATATAACAACTTTAAAAGTCACAATCATTTGATAAATTTATTATTTATTAGTTATTAAAATAATTACTAACCTCCCTTGCTTTTTTTTAGGCATGTTTCTGTTTTTATATAAATATATACATATTTTAAAATTCACACAGGATGTTCCACGACCGAAAATCGAAAGTTTACAGAAAATCGAAAATCTGATGTATAAATGAGTAAAATACCTACATATGTATATACACGCACTATATATATGTACACTATATATAATTAGCTTTAATATTTTTTACAAATATCTATAGTAATACTATACAACTTTAAGTTTTCCATCTTTTTTGTGGTTTTTCTTTCGAAAGATAATATATGATAAGTATATGTATTATTTTTTATAGAATTAATTATATTTATTTATAAATACATACACACACTCTTACTTTGTATGTTACTTTGTAATTTATTAAGAAATTTTAATGTAAAATTACAAAATGTTAAAAAAAAGATTATAAATATAATATGCATTGCTTTTAATTTTGTTAAACTTAAAAAATACGAAAGATAGAGATATTTTTTGCAAATCTTTTTAAAAATTTCTCTAAATAAAATTTTTGTATTATTTAACATAACAATGTAACAATTATAAACTGTCTATTACCAAAGTGTATAATAAAAAGTGATTATTCTTTCGGAGATGAAATGCTAGAACTAATATCACTCAATAAGCAAGATGGTGTTTGCTCCAAATCCTTTAACAGTTCTCCCTGTATTTCTTCTTGAATATCTTTCTTTTTTTCTTTGTTAATTTTTTCTTCTTTAATAGGTTCAATAAGTCCTAAACATCCTAATGTGTATTTGCAATCGATATTGTCAGTCTACAATATACATGTACATACGTTTAATTTAAAAAATTAATCTTTTTATTTGTAATTCTTTATTACTAGGTTTGAGAACATGAAGATATGTACCTCGGATGCCGTGTAATCTACAGCTCCAGTAATGGTTTCAGTTTGTAATATTTCCATCAGAGATTGTAGCATTTCTGGACACATTTTCCCAAGACATTGCTGGTTATCATAAGCTTCTTTTGCAAGCTATTAGATATTTAATTACAATAAATAATTAAATAATAATAATTATTTATAATTATTATAAATGTAGTTTGAAAAAAATTTGATTTGTATTTTATTACGTTTTCCCTTAAATATCTTCTACATATTTTTTAGAATACCTTGTATACATATGAATGAAAATGCGCATGAAAATATGAAACTATTTTTGAAAGAAACAATACAATATGTTATTGATTAAAAAGGAATGGATTTAAATATTAAAAACTAAGAGAAAGTGAAACTAATTGAATAAAGGACATAAAATCACCTGCAAAGCTTCGGTAAGAAAGGTGCTAACATTGTTTAAAATAGACTTTAATGTTTCTAATTCTTTTTCTTTCTTTTGAATTAGTTCTATTAATTGTTTATTTTCATTCCTAGCCATCACGATATTTTTTTCGTATTGTTTCATCTCTTTATCCAATAGTTCGTCTTTTCGTTTAATAATATCTTCCAAAATTCTTTGCAACTGTCTGAGACGATTATTGTTTCTTTGTGCTTGTCCATAATACAACATCAACGATTCATATTCCTGTGAAATTATATTTATATCTTTTGTTACTGTTATTTTATGGTAACAACTACACAACTTGTATTAGTCAAGTTGCGTGACTTGACGAATTGTTTGACTTACAATAACAATAATAATCTTACTTCAACAACTTGATGAATGGTATCCCTCTGTTTCAATGTCTTATCCAACATTATCTTCGTCTCGGTTTCGAACAATTCGCATTTCAGCCTCAACGTTTGTTCCGTTTTCTTGCGTTCAATGTTGATGGCATCGAGTTCCTTGTTGGTCTTCAGCAACTTATCAAGATCGCGGTTCAACGCCACGTTTTCACGAATCGCACGATTCATGGCTTCCGTTATTCGTAATGTGACCGCTTTCAGAAGTCGTTCCGATAAAATTTGCAAATGTTCCTTCATCTCTTTCTGCATCCTGCACACATTCATCGCGATTGCATAGAGTTATCGCAATCCCGGGCTCGTAAATTTTTCTATATTCCTAGATTTAATGATCTAAAAAACTCGCTACATCTCATAAACAAGATCAAACGGAACCATTTCATTATCTTTGGCCATTGAGTTAGAAATCTGAAATAATCCACGTTAGAAATCTGAAATAATCCACGTGTTACAGGCCAGTCTGTATATCCAGAAATAAACAATATTTGGACTTTTCACAAAGTATTCTGCGAGAATTGTATTTAGAATTAGTCATTCATCTAGTTAGTTTTATAACAAGTATGTTCTGANCATATTATCGTCCACGTGTTACAGGCCAGTCTGTATATCCAGAAATAAACAATATTTGGACTTTTCACAAAGTATTCTGCGAGAATTGTATTTAGAATTAGTCATTCATCTAGTTAGTTTTATAACAAGTATGTTCTGAAATTTAAAAAACTCATCATTTATTAATTTATTGTAAAATAATTATTGTAAATAATTGTAAATAATTAATTATTGTTGTATAAATAATTAATTAATTATTGTAAATAATTAATTGTAAATAATTAATTAATTATTGTAAATAATTAATTGTAAATAATTATTGTAAAATTATCTGCAATTAAATATAATAGATGTTTAAATGCAAATAAAAGTGAAACTAGGCTTCTAGCATATAAAAATATGCTAATTTCCTCCATTATTTTTAATTAATATATGTATATTGATTTTTCTACGTTGCGCTATTCTTTACTTTAAATATAATTGAATATTTCTTTAACAAAACGTACATCGATTTCCCAACTATTATGGACTTCTCAGCTTCGTAAAGCTCCTCTTTATGTCGCATTTCCTGCTCAGACATTTTCTGTTCTTGTCTTTCAAATTTTTGCAATAAATCAAGTCGGGCTAATCGCCAATCTTCCAATGCATTTAACTTACCAGCTAGTCGAAAGAACAAAATTATATCAGATAATAAAATTTACTTCTGTTCAAGAAAATTATACATTTCATACAAAAACAACATTTAATTAATTAGATATATATATATATGTATATATATATGTATGTATCGTTAATAATTAAATAAAATATCATAATATATATATATATATATATCGTTAATAATTAAGTAAAATATCGTAATATATATATATATAT